>JAUCBJ010008841.1:0-108983 GCA_032718475.1 Nemertoderma westbladi
ATCTTCACTGATTTTAATCACATATAAAAGGAACACGGACTGACTCATGTAGGGTCTATCAAATAACATTAGATTCACTCCAAACCACTTTAACATAAGTCACAATCGTTATTGGTAACCTTTCTCTCTTACCTTCGGTATATCAAGAATATTGGGTGTCGGGGTTATTTCTCGTTATTCCAATATAATAATTCATCAACAAATATAATGAATAACCGACAACAAATAGCAGTATGCAGTATTCACAGATCAATCGTGCCAGTTTGTTTTGATATTTACAGAGTTTAAAGCCAGGTTGTTTGATGCGTAATTGCAGCCAGGTTAAAGGATATATGTCCTTGTAATTAAACCTACTAGTGTTGAGCTAAAAAGCATAAAACATAAAAAACTACAAAGCCGTTCTTTCGTGGCTTTGTAAAACTCGTGACTACTGCTCTATACGAGGATACCAACTCCCTTATTCCACGAAGCTCCCGTTCAACACAGAGAAAGAGCAGTGAGATAGGAAATTTTCAGTTCAGCAGCTCTGTGATAGGTCAAAATCAAGGCTAACTCAAATTCTATTGGGAGATACAAAAACAAGGCTATGACGCAACCTCCCTAGGCTTGGTGGCCGATTAAACAGAGCCCAGATGCCTGCGTACAGCAAATCAGCCAATAAGCTGGTAACTTGCACTATTTTTAGCTGTAGATCACTTTGAGAGTATTCTTAGCGACTGGGGGGGAACTGGCCAACAAGGCAAACGAATCAGTTATCCCACAAAAGCTTTTACAACAACAGATCCTGAAGGCGGAGGAAATCGATCTCGTCTCAGCAGACGTAGAAGAATGTCCCACCGTCAGAAATTGCCTGATTTGCCCCCAGCTGTTCGAAAACAACTAGTTAGCACAGACTTAGGTAGTACAGAACCCACAGACCAAATTATTAAAATAGACAGACTCCCTACTATAGTAGATGAGCCTGAAATAATTAGGCCTGTTCTCGAATCCACCCCTTCGGTGATAGAGACACCTGTACTCCCAGAACCTACCTCTAGATTCCCTTTGCATAGCACTAAGCTACCTGTGCCCAGCAGAACAGCCCAGGAGACAGTTCATGTTCTGGACTCCGAGCGAAATATTAATGATTTGTCGCCCGTTGTCCCTCGTCCGCCCGCTACAACGTTGGCGGCTCCCGCTTCGGCGGTCGAGTGGGTGGATGAGAGATGGCAGGGGATGGATCTCCTGCTCGGGCAGATGCAGGAGACTGTTAAGCAGTTCAAGGGCACAGTAAGGGAAAGTAGGTTAGAGTTGTAAGAAGTGCAGCAAAGTATCGCGTTAGAACGCGATAAATTAGTAAATACACAAAAGGGTATACCACCACCCCCTGTAACAATGTGTCAACCTGTTAGGTCTGAAGTATTTCATGCGCAAGGTGTGGAGCCTACACGCATCTATACTGCTAGCGAAGTGGAAACTCCTATAGTAAACCTTATTAAGGGTAATTATAAACCTGTTGACAATGATATTCCATATAGACCTGATCATAATCCGAGAAATTTATATACCGATAACTCGATATTAAATAACACGATGGCCCAAGAAAGTTTTACGCGTCAAATGGCTAGAACCAAAGCCCGTCAAGCGGTAAAGGTGGGAGAGATAGTCAAGTTCAATGGAGATGAGATGAAATGGTTACCTTTTAATGAATATTACAAAGATAACATACAGAACTCTGTGCTATCTAATGGAGAGAAACTTAGATTCCTCATCGAGTGCTTGGAAGGATCTCCCAAGTTAATGGCGTTAAAGTTTATTGGACATCCAGATGGATTAAGACAAGTTTGGGATACACTAAACATCAGGTATGGTAATAGGAATAACATAGCTAAATATTTGTATGCAAAATTAGTAGCGCCCCGAAAGTTCATTAGCAGCGGGATAATAGAGTTTTCCGATGAGATTCAAGAGATCTGTAGACAATTAGATTGGTTAGGTAAGTCTCATGAATATCAGAGTTCTATGGTTATTGGAGCCGTGGCTTCTACTTTACCGAAGGGTGGAGTAGGTACACGCTGGGATAAGAAAGTGTTATATATGATGGAACAACAACGACGAGACCCTACCATGGCTGATCTCATGTCATTCTTAGATGGAGAAGTGAAATTACAGCTCCTAAGGCAGTCCAGAGAGAAGACACCGGAAAACAAGGTAAGTGAGAAACCCGTTTCTAGGAGAAAAGTAACACCAGTGTGTTATACCGACGACGGCGAAAGCCAGACTTCTCAAGGAGAGGATAGCGGGAAAGACACTGAAAGATCTTATTATGTCAATAAAACGCCTAAAGAACAGGTAAGTAAATTCAAGTCTCGAACAAATGACAGGAGAGAACAGGTAAGAAAAACTCCTCCTATGTCTCCTAAGAGAATTCAGGTGAGAAAGCCCGAAGAAAGAACGAGTGTGCACAATGTTATTCAAAATAAGGTAAGTAACATCAAACCGAAATGTATGCTATGTGACGGGACCCACCGTTTGAATATGTGTGATGAATTCCTGAAGAAATCATTAACGGAGAGACGGGAAGTCATGTGGGATAAGCGGTTGTGTTATAATTGCCTCAGACAAGGACACCAACCTGTTACTCCGACACAAGGTGTGCAAAGTGCGGTGCGAAACATCATATCTTGTTGCACACTGAATTCGAACGAAACAGCCCGAGTCAGGTAAGTGATTCCGAACTACATGTCCAATTCAGTGATGTGAACGACACTGACCAAAGTTCTGAGATGGAAGGATTCTATACGGATGAATTCTCCGACGAAGATGAATCCTGTTACATGATAAATACCGCAGTGTATCGAGCACTTACGTATGAAAAAGACACAGACAGCGACCTCACCCTAACTACTTCTGATCGACAACCATCTTGGAAAGCGCCAACTTCCTATGTAGGAATCCGAGAATTTCCTGTAGTACAGTTAAGGGTCCACGGACCTAAAAGGAGTTATATAGTGAACGCCCTCCTTGACTCCGGTAGCACAGGAACATTCATCGACAAAGAACTAGCCGAAGACATCTTTGCTGGACAACCCAAGTTCCGAACTAAGCTAAACATGTCAGGAATTATGCAGGTTTGGAAATCTACAGTAATAGCGGATTATTATGTAGGTGCGTTGTCCACCCCCCAGGATGAACTAGGAGAACATAGTATAAGGTCAGTAAAAATGGTGGCGATAAAGAACTTCGCTACCAGCCAAGTGGAACCTTATAACTGGGATGAGGACGATTTCACCCAGCAGCTCGAAATACCTAGATTCAACACCGATTACCCTGGAGTGCAAATACTCATCGGTCAAAACGCGCATGAAGCGCTCGAGACATTGGAGAAACGGCCTGCTCAACCGCAACCACTACAAGCTTATGCGGGAAGAACTAGAGTGGGTTGGTACTTTACTGGCCCTTCCCGTAGAACTCTCATGGAAAGATTACCGAAAGATCAGGTATATCAAGTAAGAGAATGGGAAGTTGAGAGCAGTGAGTTAGATGATCCAACTGAGGGAACACCATACTCCTCAGATAATGACGATGTCCACCAACTCTTCGACGAGAAGAATACCATTGATCTCCTTAAGGAAAACGAGACTTGGCAAAACCAAGTGAACTTATGTCAGCTCCTTCGTCCATCAGAACGAGACGACTATAACGACGAACTTAATGACGTCATTGAACGTTATAATGCCAAGACTCGGGATGAACACGCCGTACGATTCTTTACTCAAGAGGCTGTAGAGCCCAATTCCTACGATAAGGCCCTATCGGTAGAAGAAGAAAGAGCCAAGCAGATCCAAGAGACAACTACACGTTTTCTTAAAGATCAAGGTAGATATGAAATCGGTCTACCTTTCCGAAAGCGAGAACCAAAGTTCATAAACAACAGACCCTTGGCGGAGAAAAGAATTGCTCAACTACATCGACGCCTTACGGCAAATTCTTCAGCTAAAGAAATGTATCAAACGCAGTTGAAGAAATTTATTAGCAAGGGATATGCGGAGCGAGTACCGGAAGAAACACCTATAACTGAGAGAACGTATTATTTAACTCACCATTACGTTCCCAAACCCGGTAAACCCCATGAGGTACGAGTGGTGTTTGATGGCTCCGCCCTCTATATGGGCCAATCCCTTGGTTCCGAATTGTTACTCGGACCCAACTTGCTCCAGTCCTTGTTGGGAGTGCTCTTAAGATTAAGACAATATTCAATCGCTTTCGCCTCAGATATAGAAGGCATGTTCTTACAAGTCAAGGCGCTGGATAGGGATCGAGATAGCCTACGATTTATGTGGTGGCCTGAAGGAGACCTCAACCAGAAACCGGTGGAGTACTGGATGACCATCCAGGCTTTTGGGATAATCTCAAGCCCTTCAAACGCCTGTTCAGTGGTGCGCACCACTGCGGATGACAACCGAGAAGCCTTCTCTAAAGAGGTGATTGACAACATCAAACGGGATATATACATGGACGACAATCTAAAGTCCCTTCCATCAGTCGAAGAAGCCATTGATGTCGCTAAAGGAACGGTAGAGTGCTTAAAAAGAGGTGGATTTCGATTAACTAAATTCACCAGCAACTCCCGTGAGTTTCTGGAGTCGATCCCGGTAGAAGATCGAGGAGCGAAAGACCTAGATCTAATCAAAGATGATCTTCCAGAAACCAAGACACTTGGTTTGAAATGGGACACAGAGAGAGATATCCTGTTTTTCCAGCTAAAACAGCGAGATAATCCAGTTCGGACTAAACGGATTTGTTTAAGTATCCTGAGCACTTATTTCGATCCATTGGGATTTATTAGCCCAGTTATATTGATTGCTCGGAGTTTAGTACAACAAATGTGGCTTGAAAACCACTCATGGGACGATCCACTTAAGGGAGAATTATTAAAGAAGTGGATGAAATGGGAAGATTCTCTACCAGCCATCGAGAACTTTATAATTTCCCGTTCATATTTTGGTCATGTTCTCCCTACGCATTCCTATCAACTCCATGTGTTTGGAGACGCCAGCGATATGGGAATAGGTATAGTAGCCTACCTAAGAGTGGAAACTCCGGATGGAATCAAAGTCGCCTTGGTTACCTCTAAGGCATTGATAAACAACAAGTTGAAAGTTCCTCGAGCGGAGTTAAAAGCGGCTCTATACGCTACAGCCATCGGCCGGAATGTAACAGAACAGATCGACTATCCACTGGAGAAAACTGTCTATTGGACCGATGCTTTACTCGTGTTGGAGTATATAACCAATGAAGTCTGTCAGTTCAGCGTCTTCGTTACCAACAGAGTAGCTATTATACTCAGTCGCACGATGATGGATCAATGGAGACATTGCCCCGGAACGATCAATCCAGCAGACATCGCCTCCAGGGGAGCTACTCCACAAGAACTGGTAGATACTCCAGACTGGTTAGGTGGACCCGACTTCCTCTACAAAGAAGAAGAAGAATGGCCTCCTCATCTTACTACAGCAGAGATCAGACAGGCCAAGGGAGCGGAGAAAGTCAAACCTAAAACTCGGGCGAGTAAATCGAAGTTATTTAAACCTATGGTAGATCTGTCTGTACTACATACTTCCGGAGACGACGCTTTGGATCAGAAACCCACAGCCATAAATAAGTCTGTTGTGGAAATCCGTGAGAAGGATTGGAAATCTGGAATACCAGACGTCTTGCAAGGACTCTCACCTCTCCTGCAGAGAGCGATACATCACTACAGTTCCTGGAATCGGCTCTGTAAAGCCGTTACTTATTTAAAAAGATGTTTTCACCATCACTACTATTGGATGAAGACCAATAGTGATACCGCTCCGCTGACATCGGTGCAGGTCCATGTTGTTAAAGATCTTCCCAAGTATAAGATATCCGACAGGTTTCTGAAGGAGAAGATCAGTTATCAGGAGCATGAAGAAACCAACAAGCAGATGCTGAGACTCCTGCAATGCTATGATGATTCCGATAAGTATTTCCTGTTGTTGAGAAATCCACAGATACGCTTAAGGGATCGTTTCTCTAGCACAATGATAGATGGGTTGATACGTGCTGGAGGAAGATTAACGAATGCTCCATTATCCTTTGACACTAAGTTTCCCATACTCATTAGAAATCTTGAAATACAAGTCAAGATGATTGTAGATGTTCACAGCAAACTTTATCATGCTGGTAGAGAACGAGTTCTTAGCGAAATTCGAACTCGCTATTATTTTTATAAACCCCGTAGAGCTCTGAACCAAGTTCTTAGGAACTGCATACCCTGTAGGAAAGCATTCAGTAGGCCTTTAACACAGCGAGAGGCAGAATTACCTAGGGAACGAGTAAGCTTCTATGAACCACCCTTTACTAATACCGGTGTAGATTTATTTGGCCCTATTGAAGTATATCGTGCTAGGACTATAGTCAAGAGATGGTGTGTCAT
This sequence comes from Nemertoderma westbladi, assembly GCA_032718475.1. Classification (NCBI taxonomy): domain Eukaryota; kingdom Metazoa; phylum Xenacoelomorpha; order Nemertodermatida; family Nemertodermatidae; genus Nemertoderma; species Nemertoderma westbladi. Next base: position 6,440 of record JAUCBJ010008841.1, read on the forward strand.
CTTTGTTTGTATGACTTGTAGAGCTATCCATCTCGATATGGTGAACGATTTATCTACCAACAGCTTCCTATTAAGCTTACGACGACAGATCGCTCGCTTTGGAACTAGTAACACGATGAGATCTGATAAGGGAACAAACTTCATTGGTGCCAACAATGAAATCAAAGCTTACGTCAAAGATTGGAACCAAAGACAGGTGGACGATCAGCTAAGGGTAACAGCGTCTAGCTGGACCTTCAACGCCACCGACGCCCCTTGGTGGGGAGGAAGTTGGGAGAGATTAATTAGAAGTGTGAAGACCGCATTTCACTTTATAGTGCCGTGCCGCGCGTATCTCACCGACGAACTTTTGCAGACGTTAATGGAGGAAATCGCCGCCTATCTCAACGAGAGACCGCTTATGTCAGTCTCATCGAGTCCCGATTCCCTGGAAGCGCTAACACCCGCGCATTTCCTACTGAAGAAACCTGTAGCCATGCTCCCACAATCGGAAATCACAGACGGAGACGAATACTGCCGGCAAACTTGGCAACTTATGCAGTTGTTATCCCGTCGTTTCGCTGACCATTTCGAAAAACACTATCTGCCCACTCTACAACTTCGAACGAAGTGGTTTGCGCAGCAAGAAAACGTCAGCGCTGGAGAGATGGTCCTTATTGTGGATTCAGATCTTCCACGTAAGCAGTGGCAGACAGGTCGTATCATCGAGACTCACATCTCGGATGACGGTTTGGTGCGATCGGTAGAACTCATCGTCATGCGACGTAACTTCAAGAAACCGGGAATTGTCTTCGAGACACAGCAGCTCAATCGCCCAGTTGGTCGTTTATGTTTACTGGAAAGAGACAGAGAACTCTCCGGAAACTATGGAAGACAAGATACTCTTCCCACGACCACCTCCCTAATCCAACAAACATCTAGGGACTCCCCAGCTTAGTAGCGTATGGAGTGGGTGTATGACCATATTATTTTATATTCTTATCATTTTATATTTATGTATGTATTATCATGTAATTTTATTATAATCGTTTTCTTTAATTTTATTTAGTAGAATGTTATTTTAGCGATTATTTAGTAGATTAGTGCAATGTATATTAGTGTTTATTACTTAATTACTTATATATTATATATTTAGTGCGACGGCGAGAAATAATTCTTTTTCTCTTTCCTTACTGTCCGTATTACATTACAAATACGTAACTACAGTAAGATGAAATGTCCGTACTTATTAAAGTACAATAAAGCTCCTACTATATTCAAGTATTATTGGTAAAGTAGAGTATTAGGAATGCAAAATTCAGATCCTCGTGTCTCGGCTAAACCAAGCTCTGGGTAGACCTTGGAAACGACTTGCCTCTTCTCACTGACATTGCTTCGTGCGATATTGCTCTCATACCGTATATTAAATAATACATATAGTAGCGTGATGTCCCTTTAACAGTAGCGTATAACGCAAAATAAATCTGTTAAACCCTTTGACCACATGCAATTCTAGTCGATTAAGATATCGCGGCACCCACCGATATACTTGAAAGACAAAATTCTAGAATCAGTGGTTAACGTCCCCAGACAAGTTCTGGAATAAACTGGTGCCCATCCTAAATATTAATTATTAATATTTACAAAATCTGTCAAATTTTAGATCCTTTAAAATTCTAGTCTATTAAGATATCGTAGCACTTACCGATATTCTTAAAAAGACCAATTTCCTAGAATCAAGGATCCTAGTCCCCAGACATGTTCTGGAATAAAATTGTGTCTATTTAATATTAAATAATAAAATTTACGGGAATAAATTTAAATTCATGTTTTAATGAATTTAATAAATTGTCATTTTTATACAATTTATAATATTCCCAAAATTCCTTTAATTAATAGATCATGGGAGCGGAGATTCACTCTATTAAGTGTATTAGTGTGCAAGAATCTCCAATATATAGTCAATAGCCGATAAAATTCATAAAATCATGTATAAAGAGGAATATTGACAATTAAAGAATTACTATTAAATAGCATCCCAGATCTGTATGCATGAGAATTACCCTAATTCTACCGCTAGCTTTCCATAATGTCACAATGGCAACAACCAGCTAGAATTAGAAGTGAGTTAAAAGAACAATAGAAAGCTTGCCCCATTGAATAGCATAGGGAATAAATAGCGCACTGCTAGTATCCAAGGATACCTAATAATAAAGTGACATTCTGGAAGGCACTGACTAACGGACAAATGGCCCGAATGTGTACAGTTTGTGACAGATTTGTGCGTTTATAGGTGAATGTTACTGCTAAAGTGTGTTTACAGTAGCGAGTCGCAATTGTGAAAGTAGCCCTAACTCTCCAGAAAGAACCTGAAGTACATCTAAGCCTTTGGGACGGACAGTGGAGTGACTTGTGCCGGTTATCGTTGTCGTTGTGTAGCTACATCGTTGGCGAAAGCACAGCGACGACGGTACATCGGCGCTGAGGATCTTGCACTGTCCGGGGGCAAAAGAGGGGTAGGCAGCGATGCCCGCTAGCCTAATATATAAACTCATTATAATATTGATAAACTCATATAGCAGATATGACTGAGTTGATAGAAGATGATCTTGGTATCAGGGAGCGATATACTCTACCTTTACAAGCGTTTGTCGATAGCTTGATACGCGGCGACGCTGGTCCCACTACTACAGAGGATGATGGTCATTATATCGAACCGCCAATGTCCCCGTAGCAACTTACGCGTGAATTGGATTATAGAAAGTTCACCGCTCGCTATACGCATCGTAATGGTACGTATATGGACTTCTTAACTACTGGCCATCCTATCGATTTACATGATACGGACGATGTAGACACCGAAAGGGAAATGGTTTTATTTAAATATCATACCCAGTGGAGTCGGAACGATAAACTGAGAATAGAACACGAGAACTCTATTCGAAACAGACTCGCAAGGGAAGACGTTGAAGAACCGGATAAACGCAGTGACTTCAACGATTATCTGGAATTCCTGAGAGAGACATATCTCAATATTGCCAGCCAACAAAATCTCGAAACTCGATATCCTCAAGGTATACATCATGATCCTATGATAGAACTCAAACGACTCTATTTCACTATGATGTATCTTAGCGCCGATCGACCGCTACCTGTCGTCCCAGATAGCTTCGAACAGATGGAGGAATATTGTAAAACTGGAGAACGATCACCCGCGTTTCCCCTGCAGGACGTGCGTCTTTGGTATTACTGCGACGAATGCCCTAGACCCAATCAGCAAACGGAAAGACATAAACATCCGCGGAGATGTTGCGCTAAACACAGTTTTACACAATATACGTATGGGAGTTTCGAGTGAAACCTGTTCGACGTATCACCTACGGTCGCTCGGCTTAAACGATCCTTGAATAAACCAATGATCAGAGTTCCGGAATACTCGGTCAGACCTCCTCATTCCTCAGTTAGACCTCAGACTCTTGATCCTAATAGTATCACGGATCCCCCCGAACTGTACTCACTGTTCAAAGATCTAGTGTTACCCGAACAGTTGATCGGTGGCACTCCGGTAGTAGGCTCGCTAGATATTCGCCAACCCTACCTAGCCGGATTAGGACGCGGTCATCTAATATCGCCGTTTAACCCGTACAACCGTCCCGGCTTCACCCCGATACAACCCGTTACGGAAGTCGAAGAGAGCGTCGTACGAAACGCGTTAGACGCTATTCGGCAGAAAATCGGAAAGGGAACTTACGATTGTTTGGAGAAACGTAAATTGCAGCAACAAGTCCAAGCGGTGAAGGAATTAGCTTTACCCCAGTTCGATAGAGAAATACAAAATCTCGAGGAGGACATCGAACGTGGACGAACCTACTCTTTACAAGAGTTCCTAGATGAGCGTCTACAACAACAAGCGGAGGAAAATCAGCTCGAGGAGAGGCATATAGAACTAGATGAGAGAGAAGAAGCAGCTTTAGCCCAGCCAGAAGTTCAAATCCTTATAACAGATCTCTATTCTAAAACCATTATCCATCCTTCGATGGTTCCTCATTTCGGAGACAAATTCTTCGCCACGGCACAGCCTCAACCAGTCGATATCAACCTAAGATCTCGAGATCTTATCGCTGACGCTCCCATGTTGCAACGTCCGCCCATCGAAGCCGCTCGTGTCGATGGTATACTCGTTGAACCTCCGGACAATAGAGCGGATCTTGTCCGTCGCATGGTACACGATGTTAACATACGCGCCCATCCCTTAATACTTGGAACCAAACTCGCCAAGTTAGATGAACACAATAAATTCATCCGCTTCGAATGTTTCAGGCGCTTTCTGACTCCGTTCCGTAACGTTGATAGTCAGTTCAAGGACCGCGCTCTGACCAAACTCAGCCTAAGAGACTCAGCTGCGGAGAAGCTAAACAGCGCGGGATTTGCCCTCTTTCAGGACGTTTGTATACAGAACTTACATTCATCTGTTATACAAAGACCCCGAATACCCACGGGTTATTCTGTCGTGGAAGTTCAGACAGAGGGTCCGCTTGAGGAGACAGCCGCACCTACCTCAGCTATGCAATTGGAAGACGAACCAATATGCTTAGAATCTGAGGCGATCCAGCCTACAGCGCCCCGGAGCAGCGATAACGATTACATCTTGGAGTGGTATCAAGGTCCACAATGTCTCACCGCATACGATTATCGACACGCCAACTATGTTTCTCGAAAACGTTGTCGATTATGCGCATCGAGAGACCATTTCACCCCTATGGACTCAGACGTACCCTGCTCCTATTTCCACGAACAACCGATGATGGAGATCTATTGTGCGTATTGCAGACTTAATAACTCGCACATTTTTGCAGTCTGCCCCCAATTTATGACTCAATGCCACCACTGTCAACTTAAAGGACATGCCAGTTATAATTGCCCCTTTAACCGCGATTTAGAAAGCGTAGATGAGATGATTACCCTGCGCTACATCCGAGCTTGGGAAGCGAACGCGGATTTACATTGTGAGTCCCGCCATCGCTATTACCCTGGACGCTCTTACGAGGGAGTTTACGCGTTCCATCCTTATTTATTCGCGTCTGTTGAACAAAAAACACGCACACCGAGTTACGAACTAATGAAGCGTGTTGGTGAGTGTATTTCCACCAAATTTGTTCGAAAATATCTCAGGAACGTCAATCCTAACGATATTACTTCATACCATTTGATCAATTTCATCCGTCAAGACCCTGAGTATGGCGATTTATTTATCAACTCGCACCCTGAGTTACAAGAAGTATCTCGACGGCCCTACGAATATCGAGCCCGAGAACGCGAGCTGGAAAGAACCATTAAACCGAGGAAGTTTCTCACCACTCACGGTCCACCTACCGCTATTGTCCAGACGACCCGTCAAGGACCCGTAGGAGCTGCTGTCCTAAGACGCGCCCTAAAGGCCGTTAGACCTCGCTCCACTGAAGTTGATATCGATCAACCAGGTACCTCGACTGGCGGATACACCGATCGTAATCCTAAACCTTCTGATGCAATTGTATTGCACCCTTCACCCAGGAGTTACAGCCCTCCTAGTAAAGTGGCTCGCCCCAAAGAGAAAAAGACTCTTGCTAGCCTCAAAAAACTGCGTAAACGCCGTCCGCGTAAGAAAGAATAACTGTTTAGAGTATTTTTATATTTTAGAAACTGTGATTTTTTATATTTTATAGACTAAAATCCCATTTTCTGGGAGCGGTGTAAAAGCTTTTGCGGAATTAGCCGGTTATTTTCCCCGTAAATTACTCTGTAGTTGGTTTAACAGGCATAAAAAGCCGTATCCTTTCTGTACTGGTGTTTTGGGGGACATGGGAAGCCATTTCTTCTGTATGTGTACTTTAGCGGACATAATTAGCAATTCTATGACGCAATGCGCTAGATCCTCTTGAAACAGTGTAGTTACTATGACGACAGCTAACAGCTGAGCTGTACACGTGTAGCTTTTTCCTTGTTCTCTGGTGTTTCTTTGTTCGGTCAACCAATCAGAGCGATTCTCCTGCTTTTTGTACAGAAACCTCCGGGAAATCGCGCAATGCATTATGGGTCAATGTTTACATTTGTCCTGAGCCCAGAAGACCGGCTTTTGGAATCTCTGTGTTTTCAGTCTTTAGCCCAACATTAGTAGGCTTAATTATAGAACGTATATCTGTTATCGCATCTCACAACTCACTCACCTAATCATATTGCCAACTACAAACACCGCATTTTTACTGCTATTTACTGTCGGTTATTCATTATATCTGTTGATGGAATATTATTATATTTGGAATACCGATAAATAATTACAAAGTGGTTTTGAAGTGAATCTAATGCTATTTCATAGACACTACATGTATTGGTTGTTGTTCTCTTTATATGTGACTAAAATTAGTGAAGGTCGGCAGATCGGTGTGCAGCATTGTGCAGTATTGTGTATGATTGTGACTGATAACAAAGCATCTCCTAAAGAATGCGCCATATACATGAATCTATAGCCTTCCCGTTGTGTCTAGTTTAAGTCATAACTCTGTTTACATATTTAGAGCGCCACGTCCTAAAGGAACTGTTAATATTTCCCGAATGTGAATAATATTTGTCAGAGATTATATATTACGATCAGTCGAATAATACAGTAGGCCTACACCGCAATACGGTTAGGCTTCCAAATCCAGTCTCCCGGGTATATCCAGCGGGTGAATGGTCGCGCATAGACTGGCTTCGGCTAATGTAGTGTATCAAATACTTGTCATAGGCTAAAGACGATTTATTATCTAGAAGAAATCCAAATTTGGCAGGTTAAACTGCTAAAGGTCTAAAAGCGCGAACAATCAGCCATGGTAGGGTCTCGTCGTTGTTGTTCCATCATATATAACACTTTCTTATCCCAGCGTGTACCTACTCCCTCCTTAGGTAAAGTAGAGGCCACGGCTCCAATAACCACAGAACTCTGATATTCATGAGACTTACCTAGCCAATCTAATTGTCTACAGATCTCCTGAATCTCATCGGAAAACTCTATAATCCCGCTGCTAATGAACTTTCGGGGCGCTACCAATTTTGCATACAAATGCCTAGCTATGTTATTCCTATTACCATACCTGATGTTTAGTGTATCCCAAACTTGTCTTAATCCATCGGGATGTCCAATAAACTTTAACGCCATTAACTTGGGAGATCCTTCCAAGCACTCGATGAGGAATTTCAGTTTCTCTCCGTTAGATAGCACAGAGTTCTGTATGTTATCTTTGTAATATTCATTAAAAGGTAACCATTTCATCTCATCTCCATTGAACTTGACGATCTCTCCCACCTTTACCGCTTGACGGGATTCGGTTCTAGCCATTTGACGCGTAAAACTTTCTTGGGCCATCATGTTATTTAATATCGAGTTATCGGTATATAAATTTCTCGGATTATTATCAAGTCTATATGGAATATCATTGTCAACAGGTTTATAATTACCCTTAATAGGGTTTACTATAGGAGTTTCCACTTCACTAGCAGTATAGATGCGTGTAGGCTCCACACCTTGCGCATGAAATACTTCAGACCTAACAGGTTGACACATTGTTACAGGGGGTGGTGGTATACCCTTTTGTGTATTTACTAATTTATCGCGTTCTAACGCGATACTTTGCTGCACTTCTTGCAACTCTAACCTACTTTCCCTTACTGTTCCTTTAAACTGATGAACAGTCTCCTGCATCTGCCCGAGCAGGAGATTCATCCCCCGCCGCCCCTCATCCACCCACTCGACCGCCGAAGCGGGAGCCGCCAACGTAGTAGCGGGTAGACGAGGGACAACGGGCGACAAATCATTGATATTTCGCTCGGAGTCCAGGACAGGAACTGTCTCAGGGGTTATTTTGTGGGGCACAGGTAGTTTAGTACTGTGCAAAGGGAATTTAGAGGTAGGTTCTGGGAGCACAGGTGTCTCTATCACCGAAGGGGTGATTTCAAGAACAGGCCTAATTATTTCCGGCTCATCTACTATAGTAGGGAGTCTTTCTATTTTAATTATTTGGTCTGTGGGTTCTGTACTACCTAAGTCTGTGTTAGTTAGTTGCCTTCTAACAGCTGGGGGCAAATCAGGCAATTTCTGACGGTGGGACATTCTTCTACGTCTGCTTAGACGAGATCTATTTCCTCCGCCTTCAGGATCGGTGGTATCGCCTTCATCAGATGATGTATATCCCTGTCTTTTGGGAGTAGATCGATTCATCATCTGCATATGACTAGCTGTTAACTGTTTATTTATGCAGTCTTGATTCTCTTGAATATTTTCCAACTCTAGTTGGGTGGTCTCTTCAGATGCTCTTCGTTCTGCTTCTGCCACTGCTCGCTTTCTTTCCGCTTCTGCCGCTTTTCTTTCCGCTTCTGCCGCTGCTGCTTTTGCCTCTGCCGCTTTTGCCTCTGCCGCTGCCTCTGCCGCTTTTATTTCCGCTGCCTCTGCCGCTTTTCTTTCCACTTCTGCCACCTTTCTTTCTGCTTCTGCCGCTGCCACTGCCGCTGTCTTTCTGTCTTCTATACGTTTTTTCTTGATTTGTTCTTCTTGGACCCTAGCGATGCGGAGCTTTTCATCAAATTTAGCTTGGTTCGCAGCTATCATATCCGCATCGATTGCGTCTAACACAAGCTTGGCTCCTTCACTATTAGGGCTAAGTCCAGACAGCCGTCTCCTCAACTCTTCGTCACCTACAAATCGTTGATAGTCTGACAGATAGATGTCAATAGCATCCCTCTTATGCGGTTTTTCTGCTGTCACTTCACTTTCCACTTGGGAAAAGGTAGCGTCTGTTTATTCTCCATGGGTTGAGCGCTCAGCCAGCTGAGATTTCCACTGGGCAGTTCCTTGAACTTGGAGACTCACCCGCTGAAACCAAGTCTTTACGGCAACTTGCAACGACGTGTCTTGTCTTCTTTTCGAAGCCTCCTCAAAGGCCGATAAGATTAGTCTGATTCTTAGAATTCTTTCTCTAACTTGATAAAGCAGCTCTCCCTGCTCTTGAGGTCCTTGGGGTTGTCGAAACAGTTGTTCCTCTAATCGCTCCATAGAGCTGAAGAATCCCTGTACGTATCCTGCTGCTGACCTCTTCCACACAGCTGGATCACTGGTGTCCTTTGTTACTCCCATCCTGTGTATGTCTTCCCAGGCAGCTTCCGATAAGTCAAACGGGAGTCCGGGTCCGGGGAAGTTCCATTGCGACTCGACAATAGACTTCAGTTCCTCCCTTGTGTATCCCGCATAACTATCCTTGGTCGATCGCTTACTTCTCACCCAATCAATCTGGTGTTCCTCCACCGCAATCAATACCCTAGTGAGTACGGCTGCAGGAAGGATGATAAGGGGATCCGAATAAACCGCATCTGCCATCTTTGCTCCGCACTCGGGTGTCAGCTCTACAGTATCCGCACTACTGGAGCTGTCGGGCCGCTGAGAAATAAGTTCTCGGCTCGAGTGTTGCTGCTGTTCTGCTGCTTCTTGGTCCCGCTTGACCTGAGCTCGAGTGCCTATGATAGACCTACGGTGTTGGTCTAGCCTAGGGTCTGATACTACTACTGGAGGGATGATCTTTCTTACAGTAGGAGGTGAGTTGAACTTCGGTCTCACACGTTCCACACTCCTGTCTGGGTCACAGATGGTTGTATCTAGGAGACTGTCTGACAGGTTTTGCTTTGTGTCAGACATGTTTGTTTGTACAGTTGAATGCCTACTGCTATATTACAGTTTAAGCAAGTCTAGTAATTCAGTATCACCGTTAGCCTAGTAATTAATTACCGATATCATTACTCTATGTAACATGATATATATACAATATATTAGAATACCGGTATACAATTATAGTATGTATATAAGTATTATTACAGACTAGGTTTGTCACAGAATACCGGTATATAAATTTCAGCACAAATATATATAAATATATAATAGGCCTATCGTGAATACCGGTATACAGCTTACACTTATAGCATATATAAGTATAATTATGGACTAGAATTAATTACAGAATACCGGTATATAATGTCAGCACAAATATATAGAAATATATAATAGGCCTATCGCAAATACCGGTATGTCAATTATTTTAGAATAATTGAATTTCTGAATTTTAGGGGTTACTTGTTTACTTTACTTTACTTGATTACCGTTATTTAAGCAGTAGTCCAACTGACATTAAGACCTAATTAATGTATGACAGGCCTACTATTTTATAAATCGGTTTGAGTTGATTTATAATATATATATACCCGTATAATGGGTTTTGTCAATATTTGAAATAAATGTTATTATTTCTGGGAAGGAGTCACTGCACAGAAGCTGTACGCTCTCAGTGAAGTGCTACTTGTTGGACACTAAAACAAATAATTCTAATTTACCTAAGTTACTTAATACTATAAATTACGTACAATTCGGGGTGAGATTACAATCTCTAAATAAACACAAAAATTACATGTACAAATTTTTAGGGTAATTTTACAAGAAGTCTACAAACCAGCCTAACAAAGGGTTAGAATATCTGGTTATTACAAACAGACAGGATACTACGGTATTTGAAAATAACAAAGCAGTAGTAAATATACTGCGTTGTCCAGATAGGAAAAATACCACCGTCTGACGACTTATAGCCGTATCGCTATAAGTACTACATTATGTATCACGGAGTGTTCCTACCTAGAAGTTAATTACCGCGGTCTACCAGAACCAACGTGCCTATTAACCACTTTACAACACAAATATACTGCCTACACACTAATTACCTTCGGAAAGCACTGTACACTAAACCCTAAATTAGGTACAAGTACTTATACAACAAATAATCAGCAGTTAGAAATACTTGTACAGCTAAAAGAACCACGGTATCTGCTGGAGTGACCGGGGCACAAAATCACCAGTCTTTACCTACGCCAAGCAGCCCTGATGTAGTACCGGGGTTAAATTAACTATAATGGTATGTATAACAAGCACAATTACTGTAGGAATAAACTTGGGGATATGAATGTTGCGAATAAGCGCATAAACTCTGAATAATAAATGTTACGCTACGCGTACAAACTACTCAAACAAAATACAGACCAAACGCTGGCAGACTACTATTAAGCCTAAACAAACTACATATATGCAGACTCCGAAATGGTTAGTTAGTATGCGTTCTAACCGAGTAGTACGACTTATTCTTTCAAGGGGATTTACCTCACAGCACTGGAAGCCCCTACGTTCCTAACTAGTACTTTATCGGACATACACTCTACACACACCGCAATCTCTTCAGACCTAACAACAGCCAGACGACAATCCAGCCTACAAATTATCTAAATAAGAAATATTACGCTACCTGTACAGACTACATATACAAAATACAGACCAAACGCTGGCAGACTACTATCAAGCCTAAACAAACTACAGTATATGCAGACTCCGAAATGGTTAGTTAGTATGCGTTCTAACCGAGTAGTACGACTTATTCTTTCGAGGGGATTTACCTCACAACACTGGAAGCCCCTACGTTCCTAACTAGTACTTTATCGGACATACGCTCTACACACACTACAATCTCTTCAGACTTAATAACAGTCAGACAACAGTCCAGCCTACAAATTATCTGTACAATCTGAGCAGGCTTACACGTCTTCTGCTCAATATTAGCCTACAAATAAATAAAACTGAGAGAAATAAGTAAACCATACAAAGGAATAAGGGGTGATCAATCCCTAATCCCCTAACAGCCTACAATATACAATATATCACAATCGAAATAATACTGCTGTACCTGTACTGCTGTAAGTACCGGTTCGGGTGGTTAGGTAGTTAGGCCTACTGGGTACCGGTTGACCGGTACTTCAGCTTTATTGCCTACTGCAATACAGAAGCAATAACAGTTATTGTTCTTACCAGAACAATAGACAACTATATTTATTGCCTACACTGCAATCAGAAGTTTATAACAGTTATTGTTCGCGCTTTCAGACCTTTAGCAGTTTAACCTGCCAAATTTGGGTGTCTTCTAGATTGTAAATCGACTTTAGCCTATGACGAGTATTTGATACACTACATTAGCCGAAGCCAGTCTATGCGCGACCATTCACCCACTGGATATACCCGGGAGACTGGATTCGGAAGCTTTGACCTTATTGCGGTGTAGGCCTACTGTATTATTCGACTGATCGTTAATATATAATCTCTGACAAATATTATTCACTTTCGGGAAATATTAACAGTTCCTTTAGGATGTGGCGCTCTAAATATGTAAACAGAGTTATGACTTACACTAGACACAATGGGATGGCTATGGATTCACGTATAAAGCGCATTCTTTAGGAGATGCTTTGTTATCAGTCACAATCATGCACACTACCGCACAATGCTGCACACCGATCTGCCGACCTTCACTAATTTTAGTCACATATAAAGAGAACAGCAACCGACTCATGTAGTGCCTATGAAATAGCATTAGATTCACTCCAAAACCACTTTAATGTAAGTCGCAATTGTTATATGTAACCGGTCTCTTACCTTCAGTATATCAAGAAGATTGGGGGTTTTATGATTATTTATCGTTATTATCCGAATATAATAATATTCCATCAACTGATATAATTAATAACCGACAGTAAATAGCAGTAAAAATGCGGTGTGGTATGTGAACACACTGACTTGCGTGAGTTGATATGATTAGGTGAGATAACTGTTATACGTTTCTATGATCAAGCCTACTAATGTTTGGCTAAAGCCTGAAAACACAGAAATTCCAAAGCCGGTCTTCTGGCATCAGGAAAAAAGGTAAACATTGACCCATAATGCATTGCGCGATTTCCCGGAAGTTTCTGTACAAATAACAGGAGAATCGCTCTGATTGGTTAACCGAACAAAGAAACAAAGGAAAGGCTACACGTGTACATATCAGCTGTTAGATGTCGTCATCGGAGTTCCGATGTTTAGAGTATTTGGCTTATTGCGACATAAAATCGCTAGTTATGTCCGCTAAAGTACACATACAGAAGAAATGGCTTTTTATGTCCACTAAAACACCGGTACAGTAAGGAAACGGCTTTTTATGTCCGTTAAAACACCTACAGAGTACTTTGCGGGGAAAATAACTAGCTAGATCCGCAAAAGCCTTTACAGAAATAAACACCATTCCTACAAGTCTAGTTGTTTTCATTAATTTGAAAAATGCTGGTTACTTGCACTTTTCATTTTAGCACCAAAAATGGTAGATGTGTTCAATTGCGGAATGTAAAAAGCCTTCCATTAAAATCAGCGTACAAGAAAACCTGCCTGAAATCGATAGCAATACCTAACTCTAATACCTAACCATTTTTTGAAATTCAGATTTATGTGAAAATCGATAATGTCACAACCGTTAGGAAACTATGTCACGACCGTTACGCTGGTTAATTGATTGCCACATTCTCTAATGATATTATATTGCCATACTGTTAATTTCATTTTAAACTCTATCTATTAACTTGTTAGTCTGACATAAGTAACGCTAAATAAGTACAGTAAATTCGATATAAATTTATAATGTGTAGGAGTCTCTAAAAAGCTTGTCCATTTCAGTCACGACCGTTACGCCAACTTTAAACTGGAATACAATCAATAAAACGTAATGTATTCCAGTGCGGTTTCGATTTTATTAAAGGTCCATATCTTAGGATCATATCATAGTAATATATTTTCAATATCATTCTTCCATGTGCCCTTAGAATACTCATTAATACCGGAAACCCATGCGGAATGTCATGACCGTTAGGCTGGAATGGCTGTTTTTTGGTTTTTTTTTTGCGCAAACCTGCAAACCATGGTATCAATGGTAGTAATGTCAATCATATCGTACCTGTCAGCCAGTTACTTGTATCTCGTAAAGCTAGAGTACATGGCAGCATGGGCAGATGGGTATATGTTCCTAAATTCGTCATTCCGCTATTCCTGTATTCAGTCTGTTCACCCAAATTCAAAGGGGTACGTTTTGACTGACTGACTGATCTTCGTCCTGTCGGCATCCAATTCAGCAATTGGAATGTTTTAACTACAGGTTGCGGTAGGCCTATCTGCCTAAACAACCTCCATAACTCTGCCAAACTCGTAGGCCTACCGGTACCATAGCAGTCCCAGAGTACATCAGGCACTACAGACTACAGACAGACTGCGATTTAGATAGAGGCCTACAGCGCTAGGTAGTAGCTACCGGCATAGGTCAGTAGTATGAACACAGTTTTTTGGAGCATACTACCAACTGCTGACTTTTGCTGAACCAGGCTGATCAATCAGCTGTATTAATAATTGCAGCCGGATTGGATAATTTGTTAATTAATTTGGGGATTAATTTGGGAACTAATTATTAAAATCGTTAATTAGTTCGATTCATAAGATTTTAGAGTAATTATCATTTGTAAAATAGTAAACAGCTTTGATACACCTTGTGAATAAAGATTTGGGGGACGGGGGGGCAAAGCCCGCCCGCCAATTAGGTAATTAAGTAATTAGTTAATTACAAATTAACGGTAGGAGATACGGCATCGGCGCCAGAGACTTTTTTGTGTAGAATAAAATTCCGAACAACTTTGTTATGTTACGTTTTCATAGCTCTTAGTATTTTCGAGTTACGACTCTAATTAGTTTTCGGCTAATTAGTACTAATTAACAGTAATAGGAGGGCCATAGCGATGACTGAACTTTTTTTAGATCTTACCGAGATGAACAAAAAAAAACCGTTGCTAGGGGAAAAACCAAATACTTTTCGAGAAAAATCAATTAGAAATCTTTAATCGCTAATTACTAATTAATTAATTAACAGATTTTTGCCAAATATTTCTCTGCTGTGCGCGCTCGGGCCATCTATAAGATCGCGCAAACAGAATCGTTCTAGCTTTCGCCGTTCTCCTGGAAAAATCCTTTAAAAATCGACCTAAAAAAGATCAAAGCAAAGTGCCTACTTCCGAGGGGGTACACCATAATGCTATCTTATGAGGTTTTACTTTGGTGTTTATGTTGGTTTCTCATGTTCCGTTAAAAAGGCTGCATTACTTATTCCTCATAAGACTCTGTCGAGCCTTTGGCTCTCCAGTGGCAGCCTATTGCTCCAGTGCAGTACAGGGTCTGGTTGAGTTAACATTATACATGAGACACTGAACATGACAGAAGATTTATAGTGTAAGTAAATTACATAATTTGGCTTCCTCTGCAGTTAGAGCCCAGGAGCATGGAATCCCAAATATGAGTACTGGTACATCTGCTGCACTAAATAATTGTACCTAGGATGCGGTCGCTGCTGCACATACACACACAGTCCATTCAATGTTGCACATGCACAGGCAATTTGATGCTGCACAGTACTTTCGATGCTGCACAGTACATTCGACGTTGCAGAACGCATTCGATGCTGCACAGTCTATTCGATGCTGCACAGTCCATTCGATGCTGCACAGTAAATTCGAGTCTGAACATCACATTCGATGCTGCACAGACCATTCGATGCTGCACATGCACAGTCCATACGATGCTGCACATGCACAGTCCTTTCGATGCTGACAGTAAATTCGATTCTACACAGTCCATTCGATTCTGCGCAGCACATTCGATGCTGCACAGTCCATTCGATGCTGCACATGCACAGTCCATCCGATGCTGCACATGCACCGTCCATTCGATGCTGCCAGTAAATACGATTCTGCACAGCACATTCGATGCTGCACAGTACATTCGATGCTGCACAAGCATAGTATATTCGATGCTGCAGAGTACATTATATGCTGCATAGCACATCCTATGCTGCACACACCATTCGATGATGCACAGTACATTCGATGCTACACAAGCATAGTCCATAAGATGCTGTACAGTACATTCGATGCTACACAGACCAATCGATGCTGCATAGTACATTGGATGATACACAGACCATTCGATGCTGCACAGTACATTCGCTGCTGTCAAAGCATAGTCCATACGATGCTGCACAGTTCATTCGATGCTGCACACTACATTCGATGCTGCACACAACATTCGATTCGATCTGAGAGCACCGGGACCAATCGCAGGACAACTCAACCCTGAGAGCACCGGGACCAATCGCAGGACAACTCAACCCAACAATTGAGAGCCAATTTTCCCCGAGGACATATGTTTTTTTTCTCCCCAAACATTGGATTATTGCGCTATTTTACCTTTTCTACATGTTGAAACATAATTTATTTTCTATCTATTTGTTTGTTTCTGTTATATTCTATATTGGTCATGGTCATATGTATGCTGAACTCCACTCTGTTGTATTTACAAATTAAATTAAATAAGTACTGGTACCAATACCACAGAAATCCTTTTAATCAAACAAAGGGATGATGAAACTTAAGGGGGGGGGTGGGGGGGGGGGGGGGGGGGGGGGGGGGGGTACATACTCAGAAGATTTTTTTTAAAACAGCTCTAACTTCGTTTTTGTGTCCCTTTAGCGGAGAGTGGCGGAATTATATATTTCACAAAAACACTACTAGTCACGAAACATCACTTATTTATCCAAATTTTTTGAAACCAACTTTTTTGGACTCAGCACCTTCGAATCTACATAAATTAAGCTGCCGATTTTTTTAATTATTAATTTTTAAGTAAATTAATTAAATTAATTAATTAAATTTAATAAAATTAATTAAAATTTTCAATAAAATTAAAAAAAAAAAATTTCAAAAAAGTGCTGGATAATTTTTCAAGTTCTTCAGAAAACCTTTCAAACGAGCCATAAATTATCGAATTTGGGTGAAAAACGACGGATGTAAAAGCTTTTGCGGACATAACAAGTCATTTTTCTCCGCAATATACCGTGTAGGTGCTTTAGCGGACATAACAAGTCATTTTTCTCCGCAATATACCGTGTAGGTGCTTTAGCGGACATAACAAGTCATTTTCTCCTCAATGTACTGTGTAGGTGCTTTAGCGGAAATAACGAGTCATTTTCTGCCGCAATGCGCCTAATACTCTAAAAGACTGGAACTCAGATGACGAAATCTGTCAGCTGATTTACTGTAAACGTGGAACCTCTCTTTGTTCTGCTCAGCCAATCAGAGCGAATTTCATTTTATGTTGGACAGGGACCTACGGAAAACCGCGCAATGCATTACGGTCTTTGTTTACCTTTCTGAGCCTCAGAACATCGGCTTGGAAATTCTTCTGTGCTTCTGTAGAAGTTTCAGACTTTGGCCAAACATTAGATGGCTTTGATTACAGGAACGTAAATCTATTATCACCTACCGACATACTGACTTTCACCGCATTATTTTACTTCTGTTTACTGTCTGTTATTAATTGTTGTATATTGATGGATATGTTGTTATATTTGGAGAATACCGATAAATAATCATAAAACCCAATCTTCTTGATTACTGAAGGTAAGAGGGACCGGTTACCTGTAGCAATTGCGACTTACATTATAGTGGTTTTTGTGTGAATTAAATGCTATTTCATAATCCCTACATGTGTCAGTTGCTATCCTCCTTATATATGATCAAATTCAGTGACGGTCGGCAGATCAGTGTGAAGAGTGTGAAGTCGTGTGAGTAGTGTGACAGATAATAAAGCATCTCCTAAAGAATGCGCTATTTACGAAACTCAGTAGCCATCTCGTTGTGTTTAGTATAAGTCATAACTCTGTTTATATACTTAAAGCGCCACGTCCTAAAGGAACTGTTAATATTTCCCCGAAAGTGAATAATATTGTCAGAGATTATATAGTAACGATCAATCGAATAATACAGTAGGTCTGCACCGCAATCACTATCAAAGCATCCGAATCCAGTCTCCCTTAACTGTGGGTGAATGATCGCGCATAGACTGGCTTCGGCTAATGTAACTTCATGTGCACTAAATACTTGTTATAGGCTAAAGTCGATTTATAAACAAGAGGACACCTAAAATTGGCAGGTTAAACTGCTAAAGGTCTGAAAGCGCGAACAATAATAGATTTCTGTTTCTTGATTGCACGTAGGCAATAAATTCGAAAGTACCAGTCGAACGGTAAGCTGTAGGCCTAACTGCCCAACCACCGGAACCGGTACTTGCGGGTACCAGTATTAGTTCGATTGTGATATATTGTATATTGTAGGCTGTTAGGGGATTAGGGATTGATCACCCCTTATTCCTTTGCATGGTTTACTTATTTCTGTCGGGTTTATTTACCTGTAAGTGTAATATTGAGCAGAAGGCGTGTAAGCCTGCTCGAATTGTAGAAATAATTTGTAGGCTGGATTGTTGTCTGACTGTTGTTAAGTCTGAATCGACTGCAGTGTGTGTAGAGTGTATGTCCGATAAAGTACTAGTTAGGAAGGTGGGGGCATCCAGTGTTGTAAGGTAAATCCCCCCCGAAAGAATAAGTCGTACTACTCGGTTAGAACGCCTACTAACTAACCATTTCGGAGTCTGCATATACTGTAGTTTATTTAGGCTTGATAGTAGTCTGCCAGAGTTTGGTCTGTATTTTGTTTGTATAGTCTGCATGGGTAGCGTAATATTTATTATTCAGAGTCTATGCGAGTATTCGCAACCTACATACCCCAAGTTTATTCCTACAGTAATTGTGCTTGTTATACATACCGTTATAGTTAAATTAACCCCGGTACTACATCAGGGCTGCTTGGCGTAGGTAAAGACTGGTGATTTTATGCTCTGGTCACTCCAGCAGATACCGTGGTTCTTTTAGCTGTACAAGTATATTTAACTGCTGGTTATTTGTTGTATAAGTACTTGTACCTAATTTAGGGTTTAGCGTACAGTGCTTTCCGAAAGTAATTAGTGTGTAGGCAGTATATTTGTGTTGTAAAGTGGTTAATAGGCACGTTAGCTCTGGTTGGCTGCGGTAATTAACTTCTAGGTAAGGACACTCCGGGTACATAACGTAGTCGTCAGACGGTGGTATTTTCTTATCTGGACAACGCAATTTACTTACTACTGCTTTATTGTTTTCAAATACTGTAGTATCCTGTCCGTTTGTAAGAACCAGAAATTCTAACTCCTTGTTAGGCTGGTTTGTAGATTTCCTGTAAAATTACCCTAAAATTTGTACGTGTAACTTTTGGTGTTTATTTAGAGATTGTAATCTCACACAGTAATTGTATGTAATTTGTAGTAATAAGTAACTTACTAAAGTAGAATTATTTGTTTTAATGTCTAACAGGTAGCACTCCACTCCCTTCGTTCTGGGATAAGGACGCCCTTGGTCCTGGATTAAGGACCCATATACTTGGCTGCAGGGATATATGGCCTGACCAGGCAGATGGTGATCTACCAATGGCTGGTCAGGAGTAGAGTGTTCTCATGTCCACTCTGAGAGCACTTCACTGCGACCTGCACCTGGCAGCAAGGGTACAGGGCATGACCCAGCAGATGAGCTGCAACAGCCAATGGTGGGTCATATGCGCCAGAGTAGATATGGGTGATGGGCCTCATATCTGATTCCATTGCGACACCCACCCTGTGGAATGGCAAGCCAGGGTGTGGTATTTGCCCCGAGAGCTGACTCGGCAAAAAAGCACCCCCCAACCCCCACTATGGATTACATTAGCAATGTGGAGGTCCGGCCACTAGAGGCCAGTGGAATTACCGGACACAATCGGCCTCACAGGCGTCAGTTAACTCCTGACCGGCTGCCTGTCTCACCCCCTACTAGAGAGAGAGCAGCCAACAATTCTTTGAGTCCCTTTCCTGATGACCTTTCTGGCCCAAACCCTGGGTCACCAGGAAGGCCAGATTGTGATGGGGAGAGGGATTCTGGAGTTGGAGGCTACTCTCATGTTCCACCCCGACCAACAAAGCCATTGGTGAATCTGAGGCAAGTCACAAGACTAGCCTCAGTAAACACCCTAACACTCGGGTCCCCAATGCGACAAGGTGAGCTGACTGCCTTGGCAGATAAGCTTTCTCTTAGCGCAGTGGGTATTCAAGAGCACCGAATGCAGACTGGACAGACTGATGAGGTTCTGATTATGGACATGGGGGGCGGTTGGCGACTCGCCCTCGCGTCAGCAGATGATAGTGGCAATGGTGGAATTGGTCTATTGATGAATCCAACTGCACATGCAGCATTGGACAAAATAGACCAAATCTCTAACCGCATCATCCGTTGCCACTTCTCATGTTCTAGAAGACTGGCTAAGAAGTTTCCTAAGGTGGTTCTGATTGTGTGCTACTCTCCAACTAGTGTTGCCCCTGTAGAGGAGGTGGAAAATTTCTACCACAATCTACAAGCAGCTACTGATAGAGTGGATCAGCATGCATTCTTAACATTCCTGGGAGACTTTAATGCAAGTCTGCATCAATCACCTACATCGCCCTGGGTCTATAGCAATAGTGTTAACCGAAATTCTGTCCATCTTCAGGATTTTATCTCTGGAAATGGATTGTTTTCGGCTGGAACCCAGTTCAAGAAGCGAACTGGAAAGCTATGGACTCATAGTGGACCCAGTGGTCACAAGTTCCAGATAGACCATATTCTGTTTCGTAGGAAATACAGGAGCTCTATACAAGACTGTAATGCATTTACACTTCGACCCTTCTCCAGTGATCACTGCCTTATTGTGGCCAAGGTAAGACTTAGTCTGCGTGCTAGCAGAACAACGAAATCTGCCTTGCCGCGGCATGACTGGTCCTCTCTGTTGCAACAGCCAAGTGTGAGATCCAGCTTCACACTACAGCTGAACAACAGGTATAAGGCTCTTGCCTCTGAGGCGGCAGATCACTGTGAGGGCTTTACTGCCTTTACAGAAGCAGTTAAGTTAGCAGCTGCAGAAACAGTTCCTGTATACCCTCGAAACAGGAAAAGGGCCCCCTGGACTGACAACAAAATTCAGAAGTGCCGAAATGACCTTCATAAGGCGCAGAAAGAGTCCCGACTCAAACAGACTACAGCGGCCAAGAATGCAGTTAAGGCTGCATCTAGGTCCCTGAACAGGCAGTACTCTGCTAATCTACAGGAGCTAATAAACCAACAGGTTGATGCCATCAATGATGCTGACGACAGCAGGCAATCATCCCAGGCATGGAAATCGATCAATCTGCTTACTGGGCGGAAAAGCCAACCAACCACCAAGGTTAAGGCTGAATCACCAGCCGATCGCCTCAATGGTTGGAAAGCCCACTTTGAAAAGCTCCTTAATAATGACAGGTTATTGCCTGATAACTTTATAGAAGTAAAAGTGTCTGAGTCTGTACTCCCAGATATTCCCATTGGCGATATCTCCTTTGCAGAAGTGAAGGCTGCTGCAAAGAGCATTAAGACCAATCGTGCCAGTGGAGTAGATGGAGTTCCCCCTGAGGTCTTTAAAATACCTGAGTGTTTAAAGCTCATCTATCCCATCATAGTAGACATGTACCGAACAACAAGAGTCCCACAAGAAATGAAAACAAATAAGTTGGTGCCAGTTCCCAAGAAGGGCAACCTAACACTCTATGGTTCTTTTCGGGGAATCTCATTGATCTCGATTGCTGCAAAGCTATACAATGGGATTCTATTAAATCGCATCAGGGATCCCATTGAGAGACTGCTCCGTGGAAATCAGAATGGGTTCCGTAAAGGTCGTGGGACCATGGAGACCATTTTGGCACATAATTGAAGAGTTATCAAAAAAGAAAGACAGGCATCTGGCTGTTATCTTTGTTGACTTCTTCAAGGCCTTTGATTCAGTCTCTCGCTCACGTATGTTCAACATACTTTCATTATATGGGATTCCTGATGAAACTATTGCAGCAATCAGATCAGTATACAATGGTTCGACAACATTTATGTCTACTGTTGACGGTGACAGAGAACCATTTGAAGTGTAATGGGACGTCCTCCAGGGAGACACACTTGCACCATTTTTGTTCATAATTGTGGTTGACTATGTTCTACGCACGTCCTTAGATCATCATAATGATGATGGGGTGATGATAACTCCACCTACTGGCTCCAGAAGTCGAGGAAATCCTGCCAAGTACCTAACTGATCTAGACTTTACTGATGACTTAGGAGTACTCTCAGAATCACTAGAGGGAGCCCAACGGCTCCTCAGCTCAGAAGAACATGCTGCTTCTAGTGTTGGTCTTTTTATTAACTCCAGAAAAACCAAAATTTTGACAGTTAACTTTGATAGTTCTCAGCAAGTCTCTGATCGGATGAGCATAAGCTCAAAGGATGGTATGCTTGAGCATGGGGACGACTTCTGTTACCTGGGATCATGGATCCGGAATCAGGTGAGGACCTTCGAATACGTAAGGGAAATGCATGGGCAGCCTTTAATAGGCTTTCCAGGATTTGGAAGTCACCGAGAATTAATCGGAAACTTAAGGTCCGATTATTTACAGCTCTAACTGCTGAGGACGCCAA
Organism: Nemertoderma westbladi; assembly: GCA_032718475.1. NCBI lineage: Eukaryota > Metazoa > Xenacoelomorpha > Nemertodermatida > Nemertodermatidae > Nemertoderma > Nemertoderma westbladi. Next base: position 28,777 of record JAUCBJ010008841.1, read on the forward strand.
ATCTCTTTATGGCACATTCACAAGAATGCTCTGCATGATTCACTGTGTCTTGACACAGTGAACCCAGCGTAGTCTATAGTGTCTGATTGGAGATGTGTGCATTGTACTTGTGCAATGCACACTTCACTTCTCCAATCAGACACTTTGACACAAATTGACAAAAACCCTTGTACGGGTACATAATATATTATAAATCAACTCAAACCGATTTATAAAATAGTAGGCCTGTTATACATCAATTAGGTCTTAATATCAGTTGAACTACTGCTTAATAACAGTAATAAAGTAAAGGAAAGTAACCTTAAAATTCAGAAATTCAGTTATTATAAGATAATTGACATTGCCGGTATTTACGATAGGCTTATGATATTTATTTCTATAAATTTAGGCTGAAATTATATACCGGTATTCTGTGACTAATCCTAGTCTATAATAATACTTATATATACTATAGGTGTATACCGGTATTCATAGTAGGCTTATTATATTTATTTATATAAAGATAGGCTGAAATTATATACCGGTATTCTGTGACTAATCCTAGTCTGTAATAATACTTATATATATACTATAAGTGTATACCGGTATTTTAATATATTGTATATGTATCACGTTACACTGAGTAGCAGTATCGGTAATTAAATACTAGGCTTACAGTGGATACTGAATTACTAGACTTGCTTTAACTTTCGTTATAGTAGTAGGCATTCAACTGTACAATCAAACATGGCTGACACAAAGCAAACTCTGTCAGATAGTCTCTTAGAAAGAACAGTCTGCGACTCAGATAGGAGTGCAGAACATCTGAGACCGAAGTCCAAGTCCCCTCCTACTGTAAGAAAGGTCATCCCTACAGTAGTAGTATCAGACCCTAGGCTAGTAAAGCACCGTAGGTCTACCATCGGCACTAGGGCTCAAGTCAAGCGGGACCAAGAGGCAGCTGTTAAACAGCAGCAGCGCCCGAACTAAGAACTTATTTCTCAACAGCCAGATAACTCCAGTAGTTCAGACACTGTAGAGTTGACACCCGAAATCGGAGCAAGGATGGCAGAAGGGGTTTATTCGGATCCACTTCTAATTCTTCCTGAAGCCGTACTCACTAGAGTATTGATCGCAGTGGAGGAACATGAAATCGATTGGGCGAGAAGTAAGCGATCGACCAAGGACAGTTATGCGGGATACACAATGGAGGAACTGAAGTCTATTGTCGAGACACAATGGAACTTCCCCGGACCCGGACTCCCGTTCAACTTATCGGAAGCTGCCTGGGAGGACTTATACAGGATGGGAGTAGTAAAGGATACTCGAGATCCAGCTGTGTGGAAGAGGTCGGCAGCAGGATATGTCAAGGTATTCTTCAGTTCTTTGGAGCAACTAGAAGAACACCTATTCCAACAAAGACAAGGACCTCAAGAGCAGGGAGAGCTGCTTTATTAAGTTAGAGAACGAATCTTACGGATCAGACTAATCCTTTCCGCCTTTGAGGAAGCCTCGAAGAGAAGCCAAGACATGTCATTGCAAGTTGCCATAAAGACTTGGTTCCAACGGGTGAGTCTTAAAGTCCAAGGAACGACACAATGGAAAATTCAGCTAACTGAGTGTGCGACCCACGGAGAATCAACGGACGCTACCTTTTATCAGGTGGAAAGCGAAGTTACATCAGAGAAACCTCAGAAGAAGGACGCTATTGACATCTATCTGTCGGACTATCAACGATTTATAGGTGACAAAGAGTTAAGGAGAAGGCTAGCTGGACTTCACCCTAATAGTGAGGGAGCCAAATTTGTGTTAGACTCATTAGATGCGGAAAGTTAGCCGCGGAGCAGGCTAAATTTGATGAAAGCATCCTCATCGCTAGAGTCCAAAATGAGCAGCTAAAGAAAAAACAGAAAGGCAGCGGCATCGGCAGCGGCAGAAGCTGAAAGAAAGGCAGCAGCGGCGACGGTAGAAGCGGAAAGAAAAGCGACAGCGGCAGCTGCAGAAGTGGAAAGAAAGGCGGCAGAAGCGGAAAGAAAAGCGGCAGAAGCGGAAAGAAAAGCAACAGCGGTAGCTGCAGAAGTTGAAAGAAAGGCGGCAGAGGCAGTGGCAGCAGCAGAACAGAGGGCATCTGAAGAGACAGCCCAACTATAGTTGGAAAATCTTCAAGTGAAGCAAGACTACTTAAATAAACAGAGAACAGCTTCTCAGATGCAGATGATAAGTCGATCTACTCCCAAGAGACAGGGATTTACATCCTCTGATGAAGGTGATACAACAGATCCGGAAGGTAGAGGAAATAAATCTCGTTCCAGCGGACGTAGAAGGGTGCTGCACCGGCAGAAATTGCCTAATTTGCCCCCAGCTGTGAGAAGACAACTAGCTAGTATAGATTTAAGTAATCCTGAGCCTACAGACCAAATTATTAGAGTAGAAAGACTCCCTACTATAGTAGATGAGCCGGAAATAATTAGGCCTGTTCTCGATGCCACTCCCTCCATGCTAGAGACACCTGTACTTCCAGAACCTAACTCTAAATTCCCTTTGCACAGTACTAAACTACCTGTGCCCATTAGAACAGCCCCTGAATTAATCCCGGTCCTGGACGCTGAGCAAGACATCAACGATTTGTCGCCCGTCGTCCCTCGTCTACCCGCTACCATGTTGACGGCTCCCGCTTCGGCGGTAGAGTGGGTGGATGAGGGACGACGGGGGATGGATCTCCTGCTCAGGCAATTGGAGGAACATCGCTTACGTTCCTCCCAGCAGGTCCGAGAGATGGAAGGGACTGTTCAGCAGTTAAAGGGAACAGTAAGAGAGGGTAGGTTAGAGTTACAAGAAGTGCAGCAGAGCATCGCGTTAGAACGCGACAAGTTAGTAAATATACAAAGGGGTATACCACCACCCCCTGTAACAATGTGTCAACCTGTTAGGTCTGAAGTATTTCATGCGCAAGGTGTGGAGCCTACACGCATCTATACTGCTAGTGAAGTAGAAACTCCTATAGTAAACCCTATTAAGGGTAATTATAAACCTGTTGATAATGATATTCCATATAGACCTGATCATAATCCGAGAAATTTATATACCGATAACTCGATATTAAATAATACGATGGCCCAAGAAAGTTTTACGCGTCAAATGGCTAGAACCGAAGCCCGTCAAGTGGTAAAGGTGGGAGAGATCGTCAAGTTCAATGGAGATGAGATGAAATGGTTACCTTTTAATGAATATTATAAAGATAACATACAGAACTCTGTACTATCTAATGGAGAGAAACTTAGATTCCTCATCGAGTGCTTGGAAGGACCTCCGAAGTTAATGGCGTTAAAGTTTATTGGACATCCAGATGGATTGAGACAAGTTTGGGATACACTAAACATCAGGTATGGTAATAGGACTAACATAGCTAGGTATTTGTATGTGAAATTAGTAGCACCGCGAAAGTTTCTTTGCAGCGGGATTATAGAGTTTTCCGATGAGATTCAGGAAATCTGTAGACAACTAGATTGGTTAGGTAAGTCTCAGGAATATCAGAGTTCCATGGTTGTTGGAGCTGTAGCATCTACTTTGCCAAAGGGTGGAGTAGGTACTCATTGGGACAAAAGAGTTCTCTATATGATGGACCAACAACAAAGAGACCCTACCATGGCTGATCTCATGGCATTCCTAAATGGAGAGGTAAGATTACAGCTCCTAAAGCAGTCCCGAGAGAGGACACCGGGAAACAAGGTGAGTGAAAAACCTGTTTCTAGGAGAAAGGTAACACCAGTGTGTTAGACAGACGACGGCGAAAGCCAGACCTCCCACGAGGAGAACAGCGGGAAAGACACCGAAAGATCTTACTATGTCAACAAAATACGGAAAGACGTAAGTAAATCTAAGTCTCGAACCAGTGACAGGAGAGAACAGGTAACAACAACTCCTCCTACGTCTCCTAAGAGTATTAATGGAAGAAAGCCCAAGGAAAGAACAAGTGTGCACAACACCACACAGGTTAAAGTAAGTAACATCAAACCCAAATGTGCATTGTGCGACGGGCCCCATCGCTTGAGTGGATATGATGAATTCTTGAAGAAATCCCTAAAGGATAGACGTGATGTCATGTGGGATAAGTGGTTGTGTTATAATTGTCTCAGACAAGGACATCAACGGCGGACCTGTTACTCAGACGCGAGGTGTGCTAAGTGCGGCACGAAACATCATATCTTGCTGCACACAGAATTTGACAGAACACGCATGATTCAGGTGAGTGAGCCCGAACTACATGTCCAATTCAGTGATGTGAACGACACTGACCACAGCTCTGAGATGGAAGGATTCTACACGGACGAATTCTCCGACGAAAACGAATCCTGTTATATGATAAACACCGCGGTGTATCGAGCACTTACGTATGAGACTGAAACCGATAATGAAGCGCAACTGACTATTCCGGACCGGCAACCATCTTGGAAAGCGCCAACTTCCAAAGTCGGAATCCGGGAATTCCCTGTAGTGCAGCTGAGAGTCCACGGAATAAAGAAAAGTTTGATAGTAAACGCCCTCCTTGACTCCGGCAGCATAGGTACATTCATCGACAAAGAACTAGCCGAAGACATCTTTGCTGGACAACCCAAGTTCTGAACTAAGTTGAACCTTTCAGGAATTATGCAGGTTTGGAAATCCACAGTAGCTACAGATTACTATGTGGGTGCGTTGTCCACTCCCCAGGATGAACTAGGAGAACATAGCATAAGGTCAGTAAAAATGGTGGCGATAAAGAACTTTGCTGCTAGTCAAGTGGAACCTTATAACTGGGATGAAGACCATTTTACCCAGCTGCATGATATCCCTAGATTCAACACCGACTACCCAGTGGTGCAGATATTGATCGGCCAAAATGCGCATGAGGCGCTTGAGACATTAGAAAAACGGCCTGCTCGACCGCAACCATTAGAAACATATGCGGGAAGAACGAGAGTAGGTTGGTACTTCACTGGACCTTCCCGTAGAACACTCATGGAAAGATTACCTAACGACCAAGTACATCAGGTGAGTGAATGGGAAGAAGAAATCAGTGAGGGAGAGACCACAACTGAGGGAACACCATACTCCTCAGATAATGACGATATTAACCAATTATTCGATGAGGAAAATACAATCGACCTCCTCACCGAAAATGAAACTTGGCGAAACCAACCTGAACCAACGGAACCTGTGCCATCTCATCAATCATGGCGGACAATTCGACTACAACGACGAATTAAATGAGGTGATAGATCGATACCACGATAAGATTCGCGATGAACACGCCGTACGATTCTTTACTCAAGAAGCCGTAGAGCCTAATTCCTACGACAAGGCCCTATCGGAGAGAGCCAAGCAGATTCAGGAAACGACTACCCGTTTTCTTAAAGATCAAGGTAGATATGAGATTGGTCTTCCGTTCCGACGGCGAGAACCCAACTTTATAAATAACCGACCCTTAGTGGAGAAGAGAATCATGCAACTACATCGGCGTCTTATGGCCAATGCTTCAGCTAAAGAGATGTATAAGACCCAGCTGAAGAAATTCATCGATAAGGGATACGCGGAGCGAGTACCGGAAGAAATACCCATAACTGAGAGAACGTATTATCTAACACATCATTACGTTCCCAAACCCAGTAAACCCAACGAAGTCCGGGTAGTATTCGACGGCTTCACCCTTTACATGGGCCAATCCCTTAACTCTGAGTTGTTGCCGGGACCCAACTTACTCCAATCCTTGTTGGGAATACTCTTAAGATTACGGCAATATTCTATCGCTTTCGCCTCGGATATAGAAGGCATGTTCTTACAAGTTAAGGCGCTGGAGAGGGATCGAGACAGCCTACGATTTCTGTGGTGGCCTGAAGGAGACCTCAACCAAAAACCGGTGGAGTACTGGATGACCATCCAGGCTTTCGGGATCATCTCGAGCCCCTCGAACGCTTGTTCGGTAGTGCGTACCACTGCTGATGACAACCGAGACGCCTTCTCTAAAGCGGTTATCGACAACATTAAACGGGATATATACATGGCGACAATTTAAAGTCCCTCCCATCAGTGAAATAAGACATTGATGTTGCCAAGGGAACGGTAGAGTGCTTGAAACGCGGTGGATTTCGACTAACCAAATTCACAAGTAACTCCCGTGAATTTCTGGAATCTATCCCGGTAGAAGACCGAGGTGTTAAAGATCTGGACCTTATCAAGGATGATCTTCCGGAAACCAAGATGCTTGGTTTGAAATGGGACACGGAGAGAGATATCCTGTTTTTCCAGCTAAAACAGCGAGATAATCCAGTTCGAACTAAACGGATTTGTCTAAGTATCCTGAGCACTTATTTCGATCCATTGGGATTTATTAGCCCAGTTATATTGGTTGCTCAGAGTTTAGTGCAACAAATGTGGCTTGAAAACCACTCATGGGACGATCCACTTAAGGGAGAACTACTAAAGAAGTGGATGGAATGGGAAGATTCTCTACCATCCATCGAGAACTTTACGATTTCCCGTTCATATTTTGGTCGCGTTCTCCCCACGTATTCCTATCAACTCCATGTGTTTGGAGACGCCAGTGATATGGGAATAGGTATAGTAGCCTACCTGAGGGTTGAAACTCCGGATGGAATTAAAGTTGCCTTGGTTACCTCTAAGGCCTTGATCAACAACAAACTACGAGCTCCTCGAGCGGAGTTAAAGGCGGCTCTATACGCTACAAACATCGGCCGGAATGTAACAGAACAGATTGACTATCCACTGGAAAAAACTGTCTATTGGACTGATGCTTTACTCGTTTTGGAGTATATAACCAATGAAGTCTGTCAGTTCAGCGTCTTCGTTACCAACAGAGTAGCCATTATACTTAGTCGCACTAATATAGATCAATGGAGACATTGCCCTGGGACGATTAATCCAGCCAACATCGCCTCCAGAGGAGCAACTCCTCAAGAACTGATAGATACTCCAGACTGGTTAGGTGGACCCGACTTCCTAAGTAAAGAAGAGGATGAATGGCCTCCTCATCTTACCACGGCTGAGATTAGACAAGCCAAGGGAGCGGAGAAAGTCAAACCTAAAACCCGGACGAGTAAATCAAAGTTATTTAAACCCGTGATAGATCTGTCTGTACTACACATTTCCGGGGACGACGCTGTGGATCTAAACTCCCCCGCCACAAATAAATCTGTTGTGGAAATTAGAGAAAGAGACTGGAAATCTGGAACACCAGACATATCGCAGGGACTCTCACCTCTCCTGCAGAGAGTGATAAATCACTATAGCTCCTGGAATCGGCTTTGTAAGGCCATCGTGTATTTGAAGCGATGCTTCCATCATCACTACTCCAGGACGAAGATCGCTAGTGATACCGCTCCACTGACATCCGCGCAGGTCCATGCTATTAAAGATCTTCCCAAATACAAAGTATCGGATAGGTTTCTGACGGAAAAGATCAGTTACCAAGAGCATGAAGAAACCAATAAGCAGATACTGAGACCCCTTCAATGCTATGAAGATTCCGATAAGTATTTCCTGTTGTTGAGAAATCCACAGACGCGCTTAAGGGATCGTTTCTCTAGCACAATGATAGATGGGTTAATACGTGTTGGAGGCAGATTAACTAATGCTCCATTATCCTTTGACACTAAGTTTCCCATACTCATTAGAAATCTTGAAATACAAATCAAGATGATTGTAGATGTTCACAGTAGGCTTTACCATGCTGGTAGAGAACAAGTTCTGAGCGAAATTCGAACTCGCTATTATTTCCATAAACCCCGTAGAGCTCTGAACCAAGTTCTTAGGAACTGTATACCCTGTAGGAGAGCATTCAGTAGGCCTTTAACACAGAGAGAGGCAGAATTACATAGGGAACGAGTAAGCTTCTATGAACCACCCTTTACTAATACCTGTGTGGATTTATTTGGCCCTATTGAAGTATATCGTGCTAGGACTATAGTCAAGCGATGGTGTGTCATCTTTGTCTGTATGACTTGTAGAGCGATCCATCTAGATATGGTGAACGATCTATCTACCAACAGCTTCATACTGAGTTTACGCCGACAGATCGCTCGCTTTCGAACTAGCAACACGATGAGATCTGATAAGGGAACGAACTTCATTGGCGCCAATAATGAGATCAAGGCTTATGTTAAAGATTGGAACCAAAGACATGTGGACGATCAGCTAAGGGTAACAGCATCTAGCTGGACCTTCAACGCCGCCGACGCCCCTTGGTGGGGAGGAAGTTGGGAGAGATTAATAAGGAGCATGAAGACCGCATTTCACTTTATAGTGCCGTGCCGCGCGTATCTCACCGACGAACTTTTGCGGACGTTAATGGAAGAAATCGCCGCCTATCTTAACGAGAGACCGCTTATGCCAGTCTCATCGAGTCCCGACTCCCTAGAAGCGCTAACACCCGCGCATTTCCTACTAAAGAAACCTGTAGCCATGCTCCCGCAATCGGAAATCACGGACGGAGACGAATAATGCCAACAAACTTGGCAACTTATGCAGTTATTATCCCGTTGTTTCGCTGACCATTTTGAAAAACATTATCTGCCTATGCTACAACTTCGAACCAAGTGGTTTGCGCAGCAAGAAAACGTCAGCGCCGGAGACATGGTACTTATTGTGGAATCAGATCTTCCACGTAAGCGATGGCAGACAGGTCATTTCATCGAGACTCACATATCCGATGATGGTTTAGTGCGATCGGTAGAACTCGTCGTCATGCGACGAAACTTTAAGAAACCTGGAATTGTATTCGAAACACAGCAACTCAATCGCCCAGTTGGTCGTTTATGTTTACTGGAAAGAGACAGAGAACTATCCGGAAACTATGGAAGGCAAGATACTCTTCCCACGACCACCTCCCTAATCCAACAAACATCTAGGGACTCCCCAACGTAACTGCGTCTGGAGTGGGTGTGTGACTATATTATTTTCTATGTTTTATTATTTATATTTATGTATGTATTATTACGTAATTTTATTATTATAATCGTTTTCTTTAATTTTATTTAGTAGAATGTTATTTTAGCGATTGTTTAGTAGATTAGTGCAATATATATATTCGTGTTTATTACTTAATTACTTACATTATATATTTAGTGCAACGGCGAGAAATAATTCTTTTTTCTCTTTCCTTACTGTCCGTATCATATTATAAATGCGTGACTACAGTAAGATGAAATATCCGTACTTATTAAAGTACAATAAAGCTCCTACTATACTCAAGCATTATTGGTAAGTAAAGTATTAGGAATGCAAAGTTCAGATCCTCGTGTCTCGGCTAAACCAAGCTCTGGGTAGACCTTGGAAACGACTTGCCTCTTCTCACTGACATTGCTCCTTGCAATATTGCTCTCATACTGTATATTAAATAATACATATAGTAGCGTGATGTCCCTTTAACAGTAGCGTAAAACGCAAATTAAATCTGTTAAACCCTTTGACCATCTGCCATTCTAGTCGATTAAGATATCGCGGCACCCACCGATATACTTGAAAGACAAAATTCTAGAATCAGTCCCCAGACATGTTCTGGAATAAATCGGTGCCCATCTTAAATATTAAATGTTTAATAAATAATTGTAAAATCTGTCAAAACAAATATAATAGAGTAAATGCTTACAAGTTAACTCTAGAAAATCTGTAAATCAAAATCTGTTAAAATTTAGATCCTTTGAAATTCTAGTCGATTAAGATATCGTAGCACTTACCGATACTCTTAAAAAGACAAATTTTCTAGAATTAAGGATCATAGTCCCCAGACATGCTCTGGAATAAAATTGTGTCTATTTAATATTAAATAATAAAATTTACGGGAATAAATTTGAATTCATATCCTCTTATGAATTTGATAAATTGTCATTTTATACAATTAATAACATTCCCAAAATTCCATTAATTAATAGATCATGGGAGTGGAGATTCACCCTAAAGTATATTAGTGTGCGAGAATCTCCAATATATAGTCAATAGCCAATAAAATTCATAAAATCATGTATAACGGGGAATATTGACAATTAAAGAATTACTATTAAATAGCATCCCAGATCTGTATGCATGAGAATTACCCTAATTCTACTGCTAGCTTTCCATAATGTCACCATAGCAACAACCACGCTAGAATTAGAAGCGAGTTAAAAGAACAATAGAAAGCTTGCCCCATTGAATAACATACAGAATAAATAGCAAACTACTAGTATCCAGGGATACATAATAATAACGTGGCATTCTGGAAGGCACTTTACTAACGGACAAATGGCCCGAATGTGTACAATTTGTGACAGTTGTGTGGAATTTGTACGTTTATAGGTGAATGTTACTACTAAAGTGTGTTTACAGTAGCAAGTCGCAGTTGTGAAAGTAGCCCTACCTCTGCAGTAAGAACCTGAAGTAAATCTAAGCCCTTGGGACGGACAGTGGAGTGACTTGCGCTGGTTATTGTTGTCGTTGTGTAGCTACTACGTTGGCGAGAGGCACAGCGACGACAGTACATCAGCGCTGAGGATCTTGCGCTGTCCGGGGGCATTGAGGGGTAGGCAGTGACGTCCGCTATCCTAATTATAATTAATTATAATATCGATAAACTCATATAGCAGCTATGACTGAGTTGATAGAAGATGATCTTGGTATCAGGGAGCGCATACCCTACCATTGCAAGCGTTTGTTGATAGTTTAATATGCGGCGACGCTAGTCAAACTACTACGGAGGACGATGGCCATTATATCGAACCGCCAATGTCAAAGGAACAACTCATGCGTGAATGGACTATAGAAAATTCACTGCTCGCTATACACATCGTAATGGTACGTATATGGACTTTTTAACTACTGGTCATCCTATCGATTTACACGATACGGATGATGTAGACACCGAAAGGGAAATGGTTCTATTTAAATATCATACCCAGCGGAGTCAGAACGATAAACTGAGAAGCGAACACGAAAATTCTATTCGCAACCAACTCGAAAGAGAAGACGTTGAAGAGCCGGATAAACGCAGTGACTTCAACGAATACCTGGAATTCTTGAGAGAAACATATCTCAATATTGCCAGTCAACAAAATCTAGAAACTCGATATCCTCAAGGTATACATCATGACCCTATCATGGAACTCAAACGACTCTATTTCACTATGATGTATCTTACCGCCGATCGACCTCTACCTGTTGTCCCGGATAGCTTCGAACAGATGGAGGAATATTGTAAAACTGGAGAAAGATCACCCATGTTTCCTCTACAAGACGTGCATCTTTGGTATTATTGCGATGAATGCCCTAGACCCAACCAACAAACGGAAAGACATAAACATCCGCGGAGACGTTGCGCTAAACACAGTTTTACTCGCTATACTTATGGGAGTTTCGAGCGAAACTTCTTCGACGTATCACCTACGCTCGCTCGACTCAAACGATCCTTAAATAAACCGATGATCAGAGTTCCGGAATACTCGGTCAGACCTCCTCATTCCCTAGTGAGACCTCAAACTCTTGATCCTAATAGTATAACGGATCCTCCTGAACTGTACTCACTGTTCAAAGATCTCGTGTTACCCGAACAATTAATCGGTGGCACTCCGGTAGTGTGCTCTCTAGATATTCGCCCATCATACCTAGCCCAGATTGGGACGCGGACATCTAATATCGCCGTTCAACCCGTATAATCGTCCCGGTTTAACCCCGATACAACCCGTCACCGAAATCGAGGAGAGCATTGTACGAAATGCGTTAGACGCTATTCGGCAGAAGATCGGAAAAGGAACTTACGATTGTTTGGAGAAACGTAAATTGCAGCAGCAAGTCCAAGCAGTAAAGGAATTGGCCTTACCCCAGTTTGATCGAGAATTCCAGAACCTCGAGGAAGACATCGAACTTGGACGAACCTATTCTCTACGAGAGTTTTTAGATGAACGCTTCCAACGACAAGCGGAGGAAAATCAGCTCGAGGAGAAAAACATCGAAATGGATGAGAGAGAAGAAGCAGCTTTAGCCCAACCAGAAGCTCAAATCCTTATGACTGATCTCTATTCCAAAACCATCATTCATCCCTTGATGGTTCCCCATTTCGGAGACAAACTCTTCGCCACGGTACAACCCCAACCGGTTGATATCAACCTAAGATCTCGAGATCTTATCGCTGACGCTCCTATGTTGCAACGTCCGCCAATCGAGGCCGCTTGTGTCGACGGTATACTCGTTGAACCTCCGGACAATCGAGCGGATCTTGTCCGTCGTATGGTACAAGAGGTCAACATAGGCGCTAGACCTTTACCGCACTCGTTTTATGGGATCAAAGACCACCCTTATTATGTCAATCTAACTCAATATTATATGGTAAAACCGGAAGATCCTACACATAGTCTAAGGTTTCTACCACTAATAAATCCCCTCGATCTTGTCGAACTCGAACAACTGCAGAAACATCTGGATCAGTTAGTGAAAGTAAACTCATTCAGAAAACCCTACAATGTTTCCAGAATAGAGAAGGATATAATGCCTCCGTATAATCTCGATGAATTTATTAAAACTCGATTAGTCCACTGGAATCTCGACGTATTATTCGAGGAAGAGAGAATACAACGATATGGAGATGCAGAGACGTATACTACACAGTATCTGAAGTATTGGGATCTACCTAACGCTAGTGAATGCGCCACCTTGTGGCATCCGGTGGGGATGACCCTAGAAAACGCCACTAAAGAGTGGAACGAAACTCTTAATGTTATCGAAATGTATGGAGTTGTCACTTACGATAACGAAGGTAGCGTTCCAGTTGGAGAACTGGGAACTACGCGCATGATACATATACGAGGACTAGCTGGTTCTACCCACGTGTTTACTCGAGCGTGTTCCGAAGTGATTGATTATTCTTTTGAGACTCTCACCGAGATACAAAAGTAATTCCGACATGGACAATTCGAACTCGCGCAGCGTTACGTCACCGATACCGAGCGTAAACCGGCCATGGGTATAGATGGATCGATGTTACCCCAGTCAGTGCTCGAGATGTTGTTTAACGAAAGAATCCTTAAAATCGGCTCAGCTGTTTATGGAGATCTCCAAAACGACTTCAGGAACATGGAGAATATCCAATATCCTTTCGTAGACACACAGCTGATTGCTCCCTGGGCAGAAGGCCGAGGTTTCTTCCGAACTATGTATGTATGCCAATACACCCAGCGGCATCAATAAAGTACAACGAACCTCCATCGGCCATCTTGCCTTCCAAGAATACGGATGGAATTTCAAAGTCGGAAACCCTATCAACTATAAACAAGTATATGGAGATCATTATTCTCGATTATACTTCGACGGACCATTGACCGCACCTGGCGTCGTGTATAGCTTCATGAGTGTTCCACTTCTTCCCTCATTAGCTATATACACTATCTTCGAGAACGCCGCACTTTCCAGTTGGCTAGCCGATGTGTGCAGTCGTACTATACGCGCCCATCCCTTAATACTTGGAACGACACTCGCCAAGCTAGATGAACACAATAAATTCATCCGCTTCGAATGCTTTAGGCGCTTTCTCCGTTCCATAACGTTGATAGTCAGTTCAAGGACCGCGCTCTGACGAAGCTTAGCCTAAGAGACTCAGCTGCTGAGAAGTTAGACAGCGCTGGATTCGCCATTTTCAAGGATGTTTGTATACAGAACTTACATTCCTCTGTTATACAAAGACCCCGAATCCCCACGGGTTATTCTATCGTGGAAGTTCAGACACTGGATTCGTTTGAGGAGACAGCTACACCTACCTCAGCTATGCAATTGGAAGACGAACCAATATGCTTAGAATCCGAGGAGATTCAGCCCACAGCGCCCCGGAGCAGTGACAACGACTACGTCCTGGAATGGTATCAAGGTCCACAATGTCTCACCGCGTACGATTAGCGGCATGCTAATTATATTTCTAGGAAACGTTGCCGATTATGCGCATCTCGAGACCATATCACCCCGGTGGACTCCAACGTACCCTGCTCCTACTTCCATGAACAACCTACGATGGAGATCTATTGTGCATATTGTAGACTCAATAACTTACACATTTTCGCAGTCTGCCCCCAATTTATGACTCAATGCCATCATTGTCAGTTTAAAGGACCTGCAAGTTTTGATTGCCCTTTCAACCGAGATCTGGAAAGCGTAGATGAAATTATTACCCTACGCTACATTCGAGCCTGGGAAGCGAACGCGGATCTACACTGTGAGTCACGTCATCGATATTACCCTGGACGTGCCTATGAAGGAGTTATAGCCCTCCTAGTAAAGTGGCTCGCCCCAAAGAGAAAAGGACTCTTGCTAGCCTCAAAAAACTGCATAAACGCCGTTTGCGTAAGAAGGACTAACTGTTTAGAGTATTTTTATATTTTAGAAACTGTGATTTTTTATATTTTATAGAATTAAATCCCATTTTCTGGAAGCGGTGTAAAAGCTTTTGCGGACATAACAAGTCATTTTTCTCCGCAAAATACCGTGTAGGTGCTTTAGCAGACATAACAAGTCATTTTTCTCCGCAATATACCGTGTAGGTGCTTTAGCGGACATAACAAGTCATTTTCTCCGCAATGTACCATGTAGGTGCTTTAGCGGACATAACAAGTCATTTTCTGCCGCAATGCGCCTAATACTCTAAAAGACTGGAACTCAGATGACGAAATCTGTCAGCTGATTTACTGTAAACGTGGAACCTCTCTTTGTTCTGCTCAGCCAATCAGAGCGATTTTCATTTTATGATGGACAAGGGCCTATGTAAAACTGCGCAATGCATTACGGTCTTTGTTTTACCTTTTTCTGAGCCTCAGAACACCGGCTTAGAATTCTTCTGTGCTTCTGTAGAAGTTTCAGACTTTGGCCAAGCATTAGATGGCTTTGATTACAAGAACATAAATCTATTACCCTGCAACGCATCTGCAACTGCACTGCGTGTCACTCTGTGCTACTTTCACCGCATTATTTTACTTCTGTTTACTGTCTGTTATTAATTGTTGTATATTGATGGATATGTTGTTATATTTGGAGAATACCGATAAATAATCATAAAACCCCAATCTTCTTGATTAGTGAAGGTAAGAGGACCGGTTACCTGTAGCAATTGCGACTTACATTATAGTGGTTTTTTTTGTGAATTAAATGCTATTTCATAATCCCTACATGTGTCAGTTGCTATCCTCCTTATATATGATCAAATTCAGTGACGGTTGGCAGATCAGTGTGAAGTAGTGTGAAGTCGTGTGAAGTAGTGTGACAGATAATAAAGCATCTCCTAAAGAATGCGCTATTTACGAAACTCAGTAGCCATCTCGTTGTGTTTAGTATAAGTCATAACTCTGTTTTATACTTAAAGCGCCGCGTCCTAAAGGAACTGTTAATATTTCCCCGAAAGTAAATATATTTGTCAGAGATTATATAGTAACGATCAATCGAATAATACAGTAGGTCTGCACCGCAATCACTATCAAAGCATCCGAATCCAGTCTACCTTAACTGTGGGTGAATGATCGCGCATAGACTGGCTTCGGCTAATGTAACTTCATGTGCACTAAATACTTGTTATAGGCTAAAGTCGATTTATAAACAAGAGGACACCTAAAATTGGCAGGTTAAACTGCTAAAGGTCTGAAAGCGCGAACAACGGAGGAGTACAAATTTGAGGAATTGAAATATCGTGAAATGTAATTCCGAGATAATTTGTTTTAAAGTTTGAACCTTCCCGCTCTAACCTTACTCTATGTAGTCTGTAAATCGGTCAGTAATGTTACCTCACACTACCAACTCACTAAAATTATCAATATGGGGGTTTTCGGGGTCGGTGATTTCATTTCTGATGTCAGTTTTAATGTTTGGTGGAATCTAATGTGTCTGTCTGACAGTTTGTCTGTCTACCTCTGTCTGACAGTCTGTCTGTCTGTGTGAAAGAAAGCGATAACTCGAGAACTAAAAAAGATCTCGCCAAACGGTTTTAAGATTTGAACTCTCCATTGAATGGGAGAATCTTTTAGGCTCGTTAAGCCAAGGAATGCCTGTTCACCACCATGGGTGATCTTCCACAGTAAACTAGTAGTTGGCAACTACCCTAAGAAGATCATACAATTCGACGAACAGGTCTGATTCTCTGGCTACACCCCAAAACCAATACCATACTATTTGTATACCGTGGTACCGAGGTAGAGTACAATTGCCATGAGCAGCATTTCGTGTGAGCATGAGCAGCGGTGAGTCGTCGATGTCAAAGTAAGTAGATGTGGTAAAATGTCATTTGCTAGTAGGTGATGGAGATAGTTGTAACATATTATTGCAATATGTTTCACGTAAAGTGATCGTATTGATAATGGGTTGAAGTCTGACTTCCCTCTGGAAGTAACAATTCTGATAACGCGTATTTTGTATATTCAGCAATGAATTAAGGGGAGTATACGGATTAGAAGTACCTGTAATAGTCTCTTTCTTCCGCCGATGTCGAGTGTATAGTCTGTTTGACTGTGGTTGATATTTTTATTATTGCACGGACTATGTGAGTAGGCCCATATTGTGGTGCAATATTGAAGATAGGGGTCAATCATTGTGTGGTAAAGTCGCTTAACTGTATGTGGTAGGACAACATTTTTTACCTTATTAATTATTCCTAAGTTGCGGCTGATTTTATTACGTATGTGTTTACGGTGGTGGTTCCATGTAAGATGTTTATCTATGATGACACCCAAGAATTTGATGCATCTTTTACGTTTGATTTCTGTGCCATTAATGTTAATTGTTTGTCCATTCATATTTAGTGTTTTATTACGGGTGTGGAAGATAATGTAGTTGGTTTTGCCTGGATGAATCGAGAGTCAATTTAACTTAAACCACTTTACAAGTTTTTCAAGTTCGAAATTTATGTCAGTCAGAAGTTTGTTGATGTTGGAACCGGATTTAAATAAATTAGTGTCGTCGGAAAAAAGGATTGATTAGCTTTGAGAATGGTGAAAACTTGTTATATCATTGCCGTAGACAATGAATAACAGTGGACTCAAAAGTGAACCTTGAGGGAGTCGTAAGAGTACCGGGATTAGTTTAGATTTTCTAGAGCCTATTTTAACATATTGAAGTCGGTCGGTTAAGTAGTTAGTAATCCAAGCTAGTGCTGAGTCAGTGACCCCATAACGCTCTAATTTCAATAATAGTATTTCGTGTTTCACAGTATCAAAAGCCTTAGACAGATCTAGTGAAACTCCAACTGAGTATTCACGTCTGTCTAATTAATGCCCCTGTAATATTGTCAAGTAATGTTAGTAGTGCAGGTTGTGTAGAGCGTTCATTACGGAATCCAAACTGCGATGAGGTAAGTATTGCACTTTTTACTAGGTAATCAGTAATTTCAGTATGTACTATTTTTTCTAGAATTTTCGAAAAATATGCAAGTAGCCTACTGTGATCGGTCGGTAGTTTATAGGAAATGACGGGTTTTTCAGATTTAAATATTTATTTTTAGATTTCAGATTTAATAGTGGCACTTCCCCACTATGTGTAAAGAAATATTTATTATGTGTGCAAGGGGGTGTTCTATTGTATGTATCGTGGGGTATACAGAAGATGCAAAGAATTCATCATGCCCGGCACTTGTTCTTTTATTTAAAGTATTAGCTGTATCTATTACATCCTGAGGGATAATAACATTAAAATATTTTAGTTAGTCTGACGGTTGTGGCGGCAGGTAATCCAGTGGTGAGCCTGTCTCTTGTGGTATTTTATCGTTAAGTTTTTTATCTACTGTTTGATAGTGAGTATTGAAACACGTTGCAATCTCAATTGGGTCAGTGGAACTTCTATTGCCGTCAGTTAGTAAAATTGGTGTAGAGCTTTTCGGTTTTGTATGTAATAGTTGATTAATATGTTGCCACACTGATTTTATGTTTTGTTTGTTAAAATCAAGTACTTCACTGTAATAGTTTTTTTTGCTGTTCTCAGTAAGCAATCAAGTGCATTTCTGTAGTTTTTGAATCCCAGGCATGGAGATCGATCAACTTGCTTGCTGGTCGAAAAAGCCAACCAACCACCAAGGTTAAGGCTGAATCACCAGCCGATCACCTCAATGGTTGGAAGGCCCACTTTGAAAAGCTCCTCAATAATGACAGGGTATTATTACCTGATAACTTTATAGAAGTAAAAGTGTCTGAGTCTTTACTCCCAGATATTCCCATTGGTGATGGTGATATCTCCTTTGCAGAAGTGAAGGCTGCTGCAAAGAGCATTAAGACCAATCGTGTCAGTGAAGTAGATGGTGTTCCCCCTGAGGTCTTTAAAATACCTGAGTGTTTAAAGCTTATCTATCCCATCATAGTAGACATGTACCGTACAACAAAAGTCCCACAAGAAATGAAAACAAATAAGTTGGTGCCAGTTCCCAAGAAGGGCAACCTAACACTCTATGGTTCTTTTCGGGGAATCTCATTGATCTCGATTGCAGCAAAGCTAAACAATAGAATTCTATTAAATCGCATCAGGGATCCCATTGAGAGACTGCTCCGTGGAAATCAGAATGGGTTCCGTAAAGGTCGTGGGACCATGGAGCCCATTTTGGCACTTAGAAGGATAATTGAAGAGTTATCAAAAAAGAAAGACAGGCATCTGGCTGACATCTTTGTTGACTTCTTCAAGGCCTTTGATTCAGTCTCCCGCTCACGTACGTTCAGTATACTTTCATTATATGGGATTCCTGATGAAATTATTGCAGCAATCAGATCAGTATACGATGGTTCGACAACATTTGTGTCTACTGTTGATGGTGACACAGAACCATTTGAAGTGTTATGGGGCGTCCTCCAGGGAGACATACTTGCACCATTCTTGTTCATAATTGTGGTTGACTATGTTCTATGCATGTCCTTAGATCGTCATAATGATGGTGGGGTGATGATAACTCCACCTACTGGCTCCAGAAGTCGAGGACATCCAGCCAAGTACCTAACTGATCTAGACTTTGCTGATGACTTAGGAGTACTCTCAGAATCACTAGAGGGAGCCCAACGGCTCCTCAGCTCATTGGAACATGCTGCTTCTAGTGTTGGTCTTTTTATTAACTCCAGAAAGACCAAAATTTTGACAGTTAACTTTGTTAGTTCTCAGCAAGTCTCTGATCGGATGAGCATAAGCTCAAAGGATGGTATGCTTGAGCATGGGGACGACTTCTGTTACCTGGGATCATGGATCCGGAATCAGGTGAGGACCTTCGAATACGTAAGGGAAAGGCATGGGCAGCCTTTAATAGGCTTTCCAGGAATGGGAAGTCACCGAGAATTAATCGGAAACTTAAGGTCCGATTATTTACAGCTCTAACTGCTGAGGACGCCAAATCTCTTTATGGCACATTCACAAGAATGCTCTGCATGATTCACTGTGTCTTGACACAGTGAACCCAGCGTAGTCTATAGTGTCTGATTGGAGATGTGTGCATTGTACTTGTGCAATGCACACTTCACTTCTCCAATCAGACACTATATAACATTGGAGGTGTCTCATTGGTTCCCCCAAGCTTGACACTAGAACAAAGCCGCCTCCGCTTTGTAGGACATTGATTTCGCCATCAGGACCAGCCGGTGCATAATCTTGTGCTTTGGCATCCACCATAGACAGACACCCATGCATAGTAATAATAAACGTAATTAAATTTATATAAATTAAATTAAACTCTAATAAACTAAAGAATGGATTTAATAGTCTCAAAAGAAGTTTAAAAGGAGTTATAGCCCCATTAACCCTACTTTTGTCACTATTTTTGAGACGATTTTTTGAAAATTACATTTCATTAAATATGAATTGTAACATCTCTATTTTTTTAAATTTAGACTGGTTTTTTGGTGTCCGCAATTAGATGGAATTGATATATAAATAAGCTAGAAATTTCATTTGTTTTTTCGGCGGGTGCCACATTTTGGTGCCAACATCAAATTGTTATATATGTCAATTTTGTAAATTGATTGTTTGATCCTGTATTTGCTCAATAAGGGGTTTTAGTGATTGGAGCCTGTTGGCGAGACTCCCAACCATTCAACAGTAGTGTGTCCCTTTCCAGTAGTGGGCTGGTGAATGAGTAAAATTTTCGAGTCTGACTTGTTCTTAATAACTGTTGGCTGATTGCACTTTACAATCCTATGGAAGCTGCCGCTTTACTAACGTAGTGGTCTAAAACGATGCCCACTCTATCGGTTTTGAAGACCAACTGCCACCCTGTGTAAGGGTTCTGCCTACTGTACTAACAACTTGGTAACTCAGCTAGGTCAAGAATAAATGCACCAATGGTCGGCTGGGGATTGATACGCCCCCCCCCCCCCCCCTCCCCATTGGCAGTCCTACAGATCATCCACATGGCTATTCCCTTGGGCTTTGTTGTCCCCTGGCTTTACTGTAGGTGAACTGATTGGTCCACCTACTATCATGCCCTGTCCTAACCAACTTATTTCTCTCTGGTTCGTATTATATTGGTTTCCACGTATGTACTGTAAGCGGGCTGGTTAGCCCTCTTACTAGCTTGACTCTTCCACCCAATATTGGTAAAAAAAAGAAAAAAAAGGCAAGGTGAAAAGCGGAGCCTTGTAAGCACATCGTTCATAGGCAATGTCTCTATCTGTCTATTCATCTAGTCGCTTCCCTCTGAAAAACCACTCATGTTTCTCCTGTCACTTATTCCCATCCTCCTCTCATGGCCATCCATTCATCTTTCTATCTCAGAGCTGCGGCGCGCTCCACCATTGCCTTGCCAACTCCTGTGGTTGGTGCCCTCGGTGGGACCATGATCGACTGGACCGGTGTAGGACCGGTGGTCCTACATCATATCCGGTAGGCCCCTTGTGGTGTCACAGATTATCTGCGTCATCCACTGGGGGATGTGTTCATTCAGGTATCCCCTAAACTCCGACCTTCCATCCCAGGTCCATCAATCCATATATCGTTGGGTTGCTGCAACCCCCCTTCACCTACACCACTGTCATCACCACCGCATAGGTGAAGGGCAGTTTGCGAACAATCATTGCCTGTTGTATGTCTGTATGGGAAACACCAGCAAAAATCTTGAGCCCGCACCCTACTCGACGTCATTGCCCCGTGGTGTGCGATATGCTCAAACTGACAGAAGTTATGGTAGTTATGGTAGTTACACGTGGTGCACCGATGGTGCATCGCCAGGCATGTGGCTGTGGTATGGCTCGTCTCGACACAGCAGATACACCTTATCCCCTTCATAAACTGATACAGACAGTTATTTCTCTGGTGGGTCTGTCTCCCACAGTAATCGCACCAGTCGATCTTTGTGTGCCTTCTGAACTGATCCCTCTGTTTACTCGACCGTTTGGGTCTGTAGAGAATTTGTCTTGGGATTTTGAGGTATAAGTAATAAGTATCAGAGAGTTTGTTTAGAATTTCTATCTCCAGCCCTCTTGCTGGTGGTACCTCGCTGAACATTACCTACGGCACTGTCCCTGGTTGCTCTCCCAACCTGAATGAGGTCTCTGGAAAGTCATAGGCTGGCTCATGCGCTCGGTATTGCTCGGGTGGCTCCAGGCCTGGTATTATCTCCACATTCCCAACCCTCATTTCCTCGTAAGACATTCTGAACCCAGTTCTCGCCTGGAACCCCGCCATTGCTCGGACCCTCCTGGTATCGGCATATTGCTCGTCACCTTAGATGGCAACTGAATTGGCACCTACTTTGGATGACTTACATCCCACTCCCTCCTGATATGATACTCGATGGATACATCCGAGTTCCACTCCAATTCATTGAGGTTCTGTTCACAGAACTCATACTCCTCGGCTCATTCTGTTCCCATAACCCTTTTCCCCTCCTAGCTGCCTCCTCTTCCCTCTGTGTCTCTTCCCGCTCTTTTTCGTCTTTCAGACATCACTGGCCCAATGTGTCTACGTTGCTGTCCAATATATGTCAGGTATTATAATACACCAATTCGCATTTTTGCATTTTTGATTAGATCTCCGAGGGCTGCTTTGAAGGCTCTCCTGTGGGTCACTGCTGATCCACTGCATAGAAATGCCATTGGCTCTTTACCAATGAACCCCGTCATAAATAGGTTCAGTAACCCAATCATCATCCAGTCCACGTGTAACTCTTCTGGTACAGTTGAATGATGCCTTCCAGAAGTGATGCAAGAAAAGAAAATTAACTTTGCTGACATGTAAATTTGGATTTGAATTTAGAATTTTAGATTTCTGTACCCAAGTATCCCCTCACAATGACTCATCCATTACAAATACCAAGGTGGGCTAACACGATATATATACTTTACCGAAGACCACGAGGTAAAGGGAAAAGCGAGGGAAGGGGAAAGGGAGGAGGAAGAACTACTACTACTAGTATCGGTATGCTGCATTGCAGCTGCATTTTTAAGAATGCTGTGCCGGCTTGTCGACAAAATTGCGCCGCCACAACTCCCTATCACCCATGACATTTGCTAGATCATCCGCATCTTCAAGGCCAGTGTCCTTTAGGATGCGTCTCAAGAAAGTCATGGGCTGTCCACCATGCTTATTCACGCCATGAGGCTGCCAAAGTACAAGATTATGCACTGGCTGGTCCTCACGGCGAAAGCAATGTCCTGCAAAGCGGAGGCGATTTTGTTCTAGTGTCAAGCTTGGGGGAACTAATGAGACACCTCCAATGTTATATAGTGTCTGGTTGGAGATGTGTCCATTGTACTTGACACAATGAACCCGGCGTAGCATTCTTGGGAATGTGCCATCCAGAGATTTGGTGTCCTCAGCAGTTAGAGCCCAGCATGGACTCCCATAGAGGAGTACTGGAACTACTGCTGCTCTAAATAATTGGACTTTAAGTTTCCGATTAATTCTATGTGACTTCCAAATCCTGGAAAGCCTATTCAAGGATGCCCATGCCTATCCCTTACATATTCGAAGGTCCTCATCTGACTTCTGGATCCATGATCCCAGGTAACAGAAGTCATCCTCATGCTCGAGCATACCATCCTTGGAGCTTATGTTCATCCGATCAGAGACTTGCTGAGGACTTTCAAAGTTAACTGTCTGGTGATTCTGAGAGTACTCCTAAGACATCAGCAAAGTCTGGATCAGTTAGGTACTTGGCAGGATTTCCTCGATTTCTGGAGCCAGTAGGTGGAGTTACCATCACCCCATCATCATTTTGATAATCAAAGGACATGCGTAGAACATAGTCAACATAAGTCATTCATAAGACATATGTCAACATATGACATAAGTCAGGGAGTATTTAATGCTAGTTCAAAATATATTTTAGCGGTCAAAGTGTTCTAGAAGACCCAGATTTCAATATTGTTAATTAGACCCTTCTTGTGAATCTTATTAGTAATTCATTTACATCTAACAATGTTTGTTGGATACGCTCATGCTTACATTTATTTAGCACTACAGGCTATTATCGACCTACTACTTAAATTACCCACTGTTTTAAATTTTCAGATATACACTCCGTTGCTAAGTAACATAATAAATAGCATAATATATAATAATATATAATATAATAATAAATAATAAGTACCATTAATCAACCTGTCGTTCTGTCGCTTTTTTTTCAGTATTTTATTTTAAACGTTAATAACACGGCCAATCCTTGATGAAATCTATCCAAACTTGGTACACATGTTGTTTGGCAAAAGTTTGAAAATTTTCCAAGTAGAATTTGCGTGGGGCCTTCGTGCAGCATCAGTGTAACTGTTATTGCAGTTATAATAAATTTATTTATCCAAATTTAACATTCGTTAAATTATTATTACTGTAGGATAAATCAGCTGGGTTTCTGACAAATTTTGCAATACATAGGGGCTGTCTGCCAATCTGTATGTACCATGTGTACCGGTACTGTCAGGCTGTACTCAATCCCTGAATCGAGAATCCTGCAATCAGTCAATACCGCCAATACTGGTCAGCCGGTACCATACACTGCAGACATGCCATATCATGTAATCTAATTAAACATGGCCCCGGCAACCCTTGTGGTGATTATAGTTTAGGCCTAATTAGCAGAGTACTGGCACCGGTAATAATAATATAATAGTTTAGATAGTTACCGCTAATCATTCAGTCATTGCTGCATTGGCACGGTACACCGTAATTGCTGTACTGCCGTTGTAGTGCGCACCGTAGGTTCCACCCTACTACCGGTACCGGCTGACCGGTGGCAACTAGCACTTCAGCACTTGCACAGCAACAGCACTACCGGCGATACACAGGTTGGAATTTATGTAGAGTTTGCTCAACAGTACAGATATAAATTAGTTATCTAAATTATATATATATTACTATTGACAAGTATTGAAATATATACCGTTATTCGTGTTATCAGTATTTGCAACATCTGACATTGAAGAGGTGAGAGAAGATGAATACCGGCACTCAACAAAACCAACGCTTATCACAGGTCGGTATGGTTACCTCAAAACCGGCGCGACTGTCCACTCGAATACAACTTCAAAACACAAACACCAACAATAAACTGAAAGCGAATCGAACGTCTTCAGAAGAATCTGTCATTGGGACGAAGAAAAGGAAGCCGAAACCACGGGAATGGACCACAGCTAAGATTGAATGCTCCCATTGTCAGAGTTCCTGGACCGAAATTGAAACACCAATTGCCGATGGGCTTGATCTCTCAAACCAAAACTTCCTCTGCGGGGTTTGCGCGGCAGTAAAGATTGAAAGTCTGGAAGCTGGCATCCCTAGGTATTATTATTATAAAGAGCTCCTCGTCAGCCTGCGTTTAATAAATATATTTTAATACAAAACAGGTCGAACGCAAAGAGTCTTATAATGAAGACGAGTACTGCATTGATTATATTCCTATAAACCACCTGGCTTTGCATATTGAACGTGCGTTTGGAAATAAGTTCGTGCTACCCTTCCGTGGGTGGTAGATGTCGCGGTTTTGTATTGGTGGGTGGGGGGAGGGGGGGGGGGGGGAGGTGCAGATTAAAAGGGGTGAACACGTACTGTCCCCCTTTCTTTGATTAATTGGTGGTGTGGGTTAATCTCTCATAACCTGATTTTGTGATACAGTCGCACAATTTTTATTTGTATCTCATAACTGGGCCTCGTGCTGCGCGAAGGCCCCACGAACGTGTCGTTCTGTCGTTCTGTCGTTCTGTCATTCTGTCGCGTTTTTTTTGAGTATTTTATTTTAAACGTTAATAACTCGGCCAATCCTTGAGGAAATCTATCCAAACTTGGTACACATGTTGTTTGGCAAAAGTTTGAAAATTTTCCAAGTAGAATTTGCGTGGGGCCTTCGTGCAGCATCAGTGTAACTGTTATTGCAGTTATAATAAATTAATTTATCCAAAATTAAAATGCGTTAAATTATTATTACTGTAGGATAAATCAGCTGGGTTTCTGACAAATTTTGCAATACATTGGGTCTGTCTGCCAATGTGCATGTACCATGTGTACCGGTACTGTCAGGCTGTACTCAATCCCTGAATCGAGAATTCTGCAATCAGTCAATAGGCCTACTGCAATACTGGTCAGTCGGTACCATACACTGCAGACATGCCATATCATGTAATCTAATTAAACATGGCCCCGGCAACCCTTGCGGTGATTATAGTTCAGGCCTAATTAGCCCATTACCGGTAATAATAATATAATAGTTTAGATAGTTACCGCTAATCATTCAGTCATTGGCACGGTACACCGTATTGCTGTACTGCCGTTGTACCACCCTACTACCGGTACCGGCTGACCGGTGGCAACTAGCACTTCAGCACTTGCACTGTTGCACAGCAACAGCACTACCGGCGATACACAGGTTGGAATTTATGTAGAGTTTGCTCAACAGTACAGATATAAAATAGTTATCTAAATTATCTATATTACTATTGACAACTATTGAAATATATACCGTTATTCGTGTTATCAGTATTTGCAACATCTGACATTGAAGAGGTGAGAGAAGATGAATACTGGAATACCGGCACTCAACAAAACCAACGCTTATCACAGGTTACCTCGAAACCGGCGCGACTGTCCACTCGAACTGTCGAATACAACTTCAAAACACAAACGCCAATAATAAACTGAAAGCGAATCGAACGTCTTCAGAAGAATCTGTCATTGGGACGAAGAAAAGGAAGCCGAAACCACGGGAATGGACCACAGCTAAGATTGAATGCTCCCATTGTCAGAGTTCCTGGACCGAAATTGAAACACCAATTGCCGATGGGCTTGATCTCTCAAACCAAAACTTCCTCTGTGGGGTTTGCGCGGCAGTAAAGATTGAAAGTCTGGAAGATGGCATCCCTAGGTGGGATAAATATTTCTCCATTTGATGCCACACCGCCGTGGCCGCTATGAGGGAGGTGAATACCGCGGCCGCTCCTAAAGCCGCAGGCCATCGCTAACTATATAGGTTAACTTGGGATTCTGGGGGACTTTTCGATGAAGGAACAGACCAATTTTTTTTATTTTCTCACCAGGGGAGCGGCTCGGAATTCTAAGATATTAGCAACTCTAACATTATTAAATCTAACCCTTCGACGGACACAGCGGACAAAAATCCGTCATTTTTTCGACCATTTTAAAATTTTTTTGAAAGGCGCTCTACAGTGGCTCGAAAAAACCCTAGGTTATTGCTTAGCCGACGCCGGGATACGATAGAAGGGATTAATTAGTGAATTCGTTTTTTTTTTTCAAAAAAGATTACCACGCCTTTTTTCCGAAAATGTCCGTCAAAGTTGAAAAAACGGACAAAATGACTTTGCGGGATCCGCTATAACTCGGCTAATATTAATCGTACGGGGACGAAAGTAACGCGGTTGGAAAGGGGAAGAGTGGTACTACCTTCGTATCGAATGGGGGTAAGATATTTATTAAAATTTCGGGTGGAAAAAGGGGCTGTAAATTTGTACGTTTTTGTCCGTCTTTTTTGGAAAACTTATTTCCGAAATGTTTAATTCGACAACGCGGGTAGTAATCCACTAATTCTTTTATGAAACTCGTAGAAGACCATTGGGGCTACGTTCCTATCGAATGGGGGTACAAAAAATATGTCGGCAATAGGGGCCAGAATTTGTAAAGTAGTTTTTATCGAATAATTTTTTATTTTTAACTTTAGTTGGTTAAGGTACATTCTATACAGTCAATATCCATACGGGGAATTCAAATATGCTATCGGTTTTGCTCCAAGGATGATATTAAAAAAATGAGGGCCAAAATTATAATTTCGCGCTTCAAACTTGCTTCGCGGGAAATCGTCCACCTCGAAAACTACTTAACTTACGGGAGATTTGTTTACACAGACTTATAGTGCGTTAAATTATCTATCTAACAGCGTTAATCACAGCGCCGGAGGTATTATAAAACTGGAGCGGCAGGCGATCGTGTGAAATATAATATTTATAAAAAGGGACGAAACATTTTTTTTTTTAACAAATCGCTATTCCATTATAATTTAGCGTATTGCGCCAAAAGTACCTGTAAAAAGTATCAAATTAACTCCTCTATCTTTTATCTTAACATATATAATTAAAATTACGAATTTTAAGGGTCGAAAAATATCGCGTTATTTTGGCCCTTTTTTTTAATTTTTTTGGGGCCAAAAATAACCCCTTCTCAAAAGATTAAGAAAAAAATTACGGCAAAGAATATACCAATTTTATTTAATTTGGACCACCAGAACCGAAGTTAGAGCGATTTTAGTGAAAAAATAAAAATAATTTTTTTTTGCAAAAAAATAAGAATGGTCAATATTGGATTTCGAACCCGCGAACTTCGGTTTCATTAACGTGATTGATAACCACTAGACTATGTGACCAAGATAATTTGAAATTTTCGAGTGACCATTTTTAAACATCAATAACTTCGGTTCTACAGGGCCGTTTAATCTGAAACTTTTTTCATTGCATAGAGGATAGATTGTAGTGTGTGAAATAGGATAAAACTTGGGAAAAGACTTATGTGCACTAAGTGCAAAATGCACTTAAATAGTGAACATTTTTTCGATAGTTCAAACACTATTATTTCCAGTTCTATTCATCGTAGAATGTTATTTTTTGGATTAAAATATAGTTTGGAATGATTTCTAACTTTAATCGTAACATTTGTTTAACCTTTTATGTCTATAAAGTGACTTAAAATGTCCATGAATATGGTCCAAAATCGCAAATATCGAGATTTATTAAATTGGATTTTTGACACTTTTAGCGACTGACACTTGATCATACACCATCGTAGATCGGTAGAGGATAAACATAAGTTTGTTAAATAAGAGCCACCATTACGATCTGCTAAAGTGCACTTGTACAAATAAGTGTGCAAAAGTGCAAATTTTTTAATAAGGTCAAATTATATAGTATTGGGTTCTTTTCTTTGCAGATACTTTATTTTCATATTAATATGTTGTTTGAACCTTACTGAGCGCATTAGGGGATATGCGTACAAAAATAACCGGCCCTTATGAGGCTTCGATTGGGTAAATTAATAAAACATAAGGTTGTATAGTATAATATTCTAAAAACCAGTGTGATATTAAATGCACTTTAAATAATAAATAGAGATCAAATAACAAATGGACCATTACAGTGTGCATTCGGGGGAAGTTTGGTGAACTGCATTTATGCAGTGAATCCAAACTTCCCCCTTTGATATATCATATACTTAAGACATGCTAGGGTGACTGGGAAATAATTGTTACTGTCACACTTTGCATCCATTTATCCTATCCTTTATTATTACCCCAGTCAGATAAGAGATAATAAATCATTAAAAACTAAACTAAACTGTCTTTCATGCAAACAAATTTCTAACTAAAGACGGGTGAATGACCATGACCATGGAAATAATTTTAAATATAATTGTATATCAACTATTTGGGGAGGCTTCCAAGTTAAACCCGAAAACAATTATTTTGTTACATATATAGTAAATAACGTTGTATGTTCTTCTTCCTCTCATAATAAAATATAAATGAAATATCTCAGATAGCTATGCCCTGTAACATTTCACAACCAAAATATTTAAGTGTGAAAAGTGTAGGCCTACCACACTCCGCCCAAACAACCGCAAACGCATAGCCAACAAATTTAACAAAAGGTTACATACATGTTGGGTTCATGACGAGATGAGTGAAAATTGATCGCGTAATATAAAGTAAAAAATTAAGAGACGGGCTGGCTCTCCTCCACTTTCTTACCCAATGGATATGTTGTTGTAATAATCTAATATTGGGGCGGCTTTCTCTCGGTATTATTATTATAAAGAGCGTCAGCATGCGTTTAATAAATATATTTTAATACAAAACAGGTCGAACGCAAAGAGGCTTATAATGAAGACGAGTACTGCATTGATTATATTCCTATAAACCACCTGGCTTTGCATATTGAACGTGCGTTTGGAAATAAGTTCGTGCTACCCTTCCGTGGGTGGTAGATGTCGCGGTTATGTATTGGTGGGTGGGAAGGGAGGGGGCGGGGGGGGTGCAGATTAAAAGGGGTGAACACGTACTGTCCCCCTTTCTTTGATTAATTGGTGGTGTGGGTTAATCTCTCATAACCTGATTTTGTGATACAGTCGCACAATTTTTATTTGTATCTCATAACTGGGCCTCGTGCTGCGCGAAGGTCCCACGAACGTGTTTATAAATGTCTTCAATAATAAATATAGTAGTCGAAAATTTTTACTGAACATTTAGAACATATTCCTATAAGCTACCTCCTACCTATTATACCTTATTTTAGTTGATTCGATGTTTTATTTTAGATCAATGCAACTACACATCATGGTGGGTTTTGAACTTGAATAATGGTGGAAACGATAGACTAGATTCTCACAATGGTGAAATTGTTGGAACATTAAGATACGTACCCGGACCAGGGGGTGTAGAAAACCAAGCGATAGACTTCACTAACGGCTACATATCAATCGTACATGATCCAAATGAGTTAACCTCAGAATCTCTTACAATGTTGGCTTTTATCAATACGCCTGGAGGTGGCCCAATATTTGAGTTTGGCGACACTGTAAACCTTGGAACACATCTATGGATTTGGCCTGATGCTCGTCAATTGTACTATCATTCAATATCGTCAGCCACTGAAGTATTTCCCAACGCCATCACCTCCAATGAATGGTATTTGGTTGCGGTTGGTGTGAGTGCTGCTAATAAACAAACATTCCTTTACAGTCGAAGAGTTGGTAGTGCAGATTACAGAAGAATGGTGTTTGACACTCCTAATACCCAGAGAGCAGCATTGGATAGCACTGTGAATCTGTATTTGGGGAAACGTATTAACAATATCGGCCCAGGGCAGACAAACTTCCCAGGCTACATTGCCCATGCTCGATATTACCCTTGTTCTCTCTCTGTGAAACAATTAGGAGAAGCATACGATGAGCTCCTAAATTACACTACACCTAACAGTTAGTTAACCAATAATAATTAAAATATTAAATAAATATATAAATAATGTAATGGTACATCGACATTAAGGACAAAAGTAAGCATTTTGATAAAACATAAATTACATGTCTTTCTATTCAACACTTTATATCCCACAGAAGAGATACAGATCAATCGTATATCTGGTAACTTTCCCTACAATTCGGTAATAATGTCAACTTTTAGGAATAATACTATTAAATTTCTAGTTTTTCTTTTAGTTTGTAGTTTATCAGTTCAAGAGTGGTCTGTCTATACTAAATTGGTAATCCTAAATGACTCCTCGCATAAAAAGGTTGTTTTTTACAGAGAGTCATAAACATCAGCAATATATGTTGTTGAAAAGAGCAGTTTTGAGGTCAAAAAATAATACAATAGAAGGGCTTTCATAAGGTGATATCGGTAGATATCACCTTTTATGAAAGCCCTTCTATCAAAATACAAAGAAATTGTGCAAATTTTCGAAAATATCATTTCTGTGGGGGTTATAGTTGGCCCCGTTAAGGCTGACTGGTTCCTGTAGGCATTTAGCAATT
Source organism: Nemertoderma westbladi (assembly GCA_032718475.1). Lineage (NCBI taxonomy): Eukaryota > Metazoa > Xenacoelomorpha > Nemertodermatida > Nemertodermatidae > Nemertoderma > Nemertoderma westbladi. The sequence goes on from JAUCBJ010008841.1 coordinate 59,719, forward strand.
TTGATCCGATCGTGGGAATGTGTTATTTATATTCTGTAGGGAAGGTTTTGCACGGTACTTATCTTTACAGGACTTGCTGAGAAATATAACACACCAAAAGTGTGGGCTTAGTCCAAAGATATAATATTTCTGATCTAGATTTAGAGTTGCTGAGAAAGTAATGTTCTCCGAAAGAAAACTGTCTTGGAAATAAGTAATTTTTGTCACTAATTTTAATTTACCAAATTCAATTACGCTGCCCAATTATGCTGTTAGGTTTTTACAATTAATTTATCCTTTTTTTATCTATTAGGGCCTATATTTATAAAACTCGTTTCCGGTAAAAAAAATTAATTTCGCACTACCATATCTCCACGCCATACATTTACTATGAACAGTATTTCCAGTATGTCACCACGTCATTATTTGGTTGTACCAGAAAGTTTAAGAGCATAACTACAAATAATTCCCCACAAATAAATAAAATTAAATTCTCCATTGTTCATAATTAGCACTTTAGAGTTTTACTGCCCATGTTTTATTATTTCCCTGCCATCAGGTCTCGAACTAATAACACAGCACCTGTCGGTCGACTGAACTAGAATTTTGCACTTTCTATCAGAAATTTAGGGATAGAAAGTAGTCAAAAGATGCACTTTCTTGCTCTGTTTTCTATAAATTTTAGTGAGAAAAAATGTGGACTTTTCAGATAAAAATATTTTTTTTTCACAAGAATGTTCCACCTTGGTGTATTGGTCGCATTGAATTCACATCTCCCGTAGGTCGTGGGTTCGATCCTCACATGGGCCCCGGCAGTTTTAGTTTCGGCACGAATGCTTTAAAGGATCTCTGCCTTACATCCTTATGTGGTAGCTAAATGAGTACTGGAGTTTCCTCAGGGGAGTAAAGAAAGTTCTGGGGGGACCGCACTGGAAATAAGTCGGTTATACTTTGTGCGTAATCCGTGGCCTAACAGCCAAAGAAACTTTACTTTACTTTAATGACTCGCTGAGAAAAAATGGCCCGCATTTTCGGCTGGCCCTAAGGCAGTGCCTTATATGCCTTAAGGTTAATCCGGCACTGAACCTACCTACTTGCTACTACTGTACTACTGTTCTGAAACGCCATGGAGGGGAGACCAGCACCGTCATCTAGCCCCAGGCCACTCCACCACCGCGTGCGGGATCCATGCAGACAGTGGGATGCGCCACGGACGATGGCGAATAATATTCGCATCTGGACCCATCCCATGACTGTCGCGTAGGGTTTCCCCCAGGATCCATGGAGTCTGGTGGCTATGACTCTGAGCAGTCTATTGGCCTGCGGTGCCAACACTCCGTCGCACGAAGCCCTTACAGAGACCGTACGAGGGTCCATTCAAAGGTATTTCAACTGGACCCAAAACATTTACTGTAGATTTCAGCGGGAAGCCCCATACCATCTCAATAGACTGATTGAAACCTGCCCATTTAGACTCTGATCGCCCGGTTACTGTTTTTATACCACGTCGCAGGGGCCGCCCGCCTATGAAACATAAAATTGAACTTAGAGCGCCACCCAGCGCCAATATACCTCCCCAGACATTCACTAGACCTCTAGCCCCACACAGAACTGACAGAGTTGCATGTCCTCCGAAATACTATGGATTTACTTAGAGGTTTTGGGGGGAATATTGTGGTGGTCTTGAGGAGTAAAACCTCTATGGGACTTGGGACTGGATGGCTCGCCCCAAGCAGGACTGTCGTTTGTTACCGGTACTTATTAGTAGGCCTAGTTCTCAGTCATGCAATTTTGTAATCTATGAATTTAGCAATATATGTTCCGCTGATATTGAAACCGCTACACTATACAGTAGGGCGGTGCGTTTTTTACTTTTTTTCGATTTCGTTGTTCTACCGGTGCGGAAAAGTTGCCAAATGGTAAAAAATTAAGGCAAAATAAATTTCTCTAAATTTCATCGATATCTTGACGGATCCCAAGGCGGTTGAAATTTTGAGCCTTCGCGATGCACCACAATTAAATTTATAACAATATAACACATTAATGAAAGATCAATGACCCAAGAAAGAACTTCCTGCATGCATCAAATGTCATCAAATGGGTCCAAACTTAGTTTGATAACAAAATTTTAATTTTTGGATCAAGGGAACTAGTGCCACAGACACATGGACAGAACCTACCATTTGGCGCAAGTGATACTACTACTAGGTCGAGCGAACTCGGACAGTGGAAATGAGATCCTTCCAGGCTTCCCGATTCTCCATAGTTGTCGCAATTTCGTTTCTCCCAAGTTCAGTATCCCTTTCAAGTTGATCTATATATGTTATGGCAGGTCGTCCACGACTACGCTTTCCATGAGTTGGTTGCCAGAGAAGTAGATCTGGTATGACCTCGTCTTTACTTCGCCAGCAGTGCCCACTGAATCTTAATCTGCGTTCACGGAGGGTGGTTGATACAGGTGGTATTGTACCATAAAGCTCGGCGTTTGTCATGTGTTGTCTCCAGCTGATGTTTAGGGCTGCCCTTAGTAGTCTTGTGTAGCAACCATCAATTCGTTGTTCAAGTGATTTAGTCAGTGTCCAGGTCTCACCCCCGTATAAAAATACACTTTCCACTGTGGCTCGAAAGAACTTGGCCTTCAGGTGCCTGGAGAGATCTGATTTCCAGATGGTATCCATTTTTGATAGAGCTACCCAAGCCTTTGTCCCAGAACGAAGGGGGTCCTAGTTACAGAACCAGATTTGCCCTAGTAAGAGGGTCTATGCAGCTACAGGTGGCACCTCCTTTATACTGCACGGAGGTGGCAAGTTTTCTTGATCAATGACCTAGAATACCTGACCTGACCTGGTAAATAATATTTATTTAAGATAATTATATCTATTCAACTTGCTAGATTAAAAAAAATAATATGTTGATTAACTTCAGTGCCCTTATATATCTCAACGGATTAATATTACTAGGTGGTCTATATCAGGAAGTAGAAGCAGGTAAGACAATGTAACCGAGCCATATAAGGACAACATTTATCTGAAAATATCAAATTGAGTTAAATATTAACCTACCACCAGTAATCAGCCTATATAGTAAATGTTCTTGTAATTTTTTGTGCTTTGCATTATCTATGTAGGGCAGCTACTTTTTATCACTTATACAAATGACAAATTCTGAAAAGAGTATAATAAATGCGACCCTAATTGGAGTGGCTAACCTACAAGATATAGCATACTGAAGTTTCATGCCCAATGGGCTGACTGGTGGTAGTTAGCCAGAGCTGGGTAAAATGTGATCCAATTCGAAAATAATCCACTACTAGATATACTGTACACTGATATGTTGTCATTAGGATACTCCTATCTATTATATATTATCTACTACCTAATATCTACCTACTTCCTAATATCCAGCTACTACCTAATATCATCCTACTACATAATATCTACCTACTACCTAATATCTACTACTACTACTACTAGGTGGAGCGAACTCGGACAGTGGAAATGAGATCCTTCCAGGCTTCCCGATTCTCCATAGTTGTCGCAATTTCGTTTCTCCCAAGTTTAGGATCCCTTTCTTTTATCTATATATGTTATGGCCGGTCGTCCACGACTATGCTTTCCATGAGTTGGTTGCCAGAAAAGTAGATCTGGTATGACCTCGTCTTTACTTCGCCAGCAGTGCCCACTGAATCTTAATCTGCGTTCACAGAGGGTGGTTGATACAGGTGGTATTGTACCATAAAGCTCGGCATTTGTCATGTGTTGTCTCCAGCTGATGTTAAGGGCTGCCCTTAGTAGTCTTGTGTAGCAACCATTGTGCCTGGAGAGATCTGATTTCCAGATGGTATCCATTTTTGATAGAGCTACCCAAGCCTTTGCTTTCTAACTTCTATGTCCTTTTTGCTACTCTCTATCCATGATCCAAGGTACTGGAAGTCGTCAACCTTCCTTAGTTGATTATTATCAATGGTTGTCAAGTTTCCATCAACATTAAAGGTCATGAATTCGGTCTTGGTAGCATTTATATGCAATCCAACCTCCTTAGCAGCCTTCTCCACTTTATTTAGTAGAAGCTGTGCATCTGCTAGCGTATTAGAGAGCAGGGCGATGTCATCCGCAAAGTCGGTGTCTGTGACTGTAGTTGCCGGATATCTACTACTTCTGCATTCTTGAAGTGTGAATCCCAGATCTTCACCCTTTGTGGCCGTCCTCATTGTGTAATCCAGCACAATTACAAATAGTAATGGTGCTAATGTGTCACCTTGCAGTATGCCAGCCAGGATTGAGAAAAACTCAGTTTCACCATCTGATGAGAGTACCTGCACTTCTGTGTCACAATATAACAATCCAATGCCAGCAACAATTACTTCTGGTATTAAAAGTGTTCTTAGGATTTCAAGCATTTTACATCTATGGATGGAGTCGAATACCTTCTTGAAGTCCACAAAAGTCATGACTGCGGGGAGATTCTTTGACTTACTTCCTTCAATCAGTATCCGTAGTGCAATTATCTGAGCTATTGTTGATCTGTTTGGTCGAAATCCGTTTTGGCTCTTACGCAGTAGTTTCTCTATGTGAGGCCTAATCCTATATAGAATCATTTTATTGTATATTTTGGCAGCTATTCCACGATAGTTTGTTGGTATACCGAGGTCTCCTTTCTTGGAGAGAGGCTTTAGTTGACCTTTAGTCCAAATTGGCGGTGACTTTTCCCCTTTTACCATCCAGTTGCAAACATTCAATAATGGTCTGTTTAGCACTCCTGATTTCCATACCTCCGCTGGGATTTCATCTAATCCACCCGCTTTATTATTGGACAGGCTTTTAATGCTTCTTTGGAGTTCGGCAGGTGTGAAGTCCCCTGTTTCTATAGGTAGTGTCTTGTCATATATTTTCCTTGTAGGGCTTACCTCGATGTTTGGTGGCTGCCCAAGCAAGTTGCTGAAGTGATTTTTCCACTTCCCAACACATTCTTCAGGACTATCGGCTTTGAGGCGCCCTTTGCACAACTTTTTCGACTAGAAACCTCATTTACAGTTTGCCAGGTAAGTCTTGATTGTTGCTGTATGTGAAGATACCTCATTTACAGTTTGCAGGTAAGACAGGTAAGTCTTGATTGTTGCTGTATGTGAGCAGTTGTAAATGCTTCAATTTTATCCTGTATGTACTTTTCCTGGCTGATGTTGTAGGCCAATTTAAGATCGTCCTTAGCTTTCTCAACCTTGTTAATGTTTTCGGTTGTTGGTTGTTCGGTTTTAACTTTGTAGGTTATCTTAAGATCTTCTCTCTTACAAGTAACCTCAGAGTTTTCCCATGGCACATACTGTTTTCGTTTGGGTTTCTGGGGGATATGCCTCTTTGCTGATTCCTTGTGGGCTGTTATTATATTCTGGTATATTGAATTGGTGGATTGGTCTTCATCCATTGACTGAAGTGCTTCAAAGCGGTTTTGAACTTCTACTGTATAAGCATCCTTTACAGCATTATCAGTTCTGAGTTTCTCCCAGTCATAGTTGATTTGCTTGTTTGTCCTGGGTTTGCTGGCTCTCAAACTGAGTCTGATCTCTGCAGTCACAATTCTGTGGTCCGAACCAATTAGGATGAATGAGCTGTAATGCCTAATATATAATATGAACGCCTAATATCTACCTACTACCTAATATCTACCTACTACCTAATGGATGGAGTGCTTGCAGTACTGGAGTGCTGGATGGAGTGCTTGCAGCACTGGAGTGCTGGATGGAGTGCTCGCAACATTGGAGTGCTGGATGTTGTGCTCGCAGTACTGGAGTGCTCGCAGCATTAGAGTGCTGGATGTTGTGCTCGCAGCACTGGAGTGCTGGCTGGAGTGCTCACAGTTGCTAAAATAAATATTAAGGTTGATGATGAACGTGTTCATGTAAGGCAAGAAACATATGAAAAGTGTACAATAATGTAGGTGTATCAGATTATACTAATTATTGTTGCAGATCCAAAGCAAAATGCCGAATTGTATCTAAAACTATTTGATGATAAAATGTATAACAAACGACTGCGACCTGTGAAGGATGAAACTGATGCGGTTAATGTAGCTATAGATATTACGATCAATAGAATATTGGAAGTGGTGAGTTTTTACTGAAAATAATTAATTAATTAAAATAATTAATTAATAATAATCAACACTCAGCAGAGGGGCTTTATGGCATTTTAGATTAGGAATTCAATTTCGAGACTTTTTTATTTTAAGGACTTATTAATTTTAGGATTTTTTATAAATCCTTCATGACTTATGATCATCCTATTTTATAGGTTTCTAGATAAATTAATTATTTTATTTACAAACTTTGTTTGTATATTGGTTAAATAGAAAATTTTAACCGGATATGAATGTAAAATCAACACAAACAAAAATAAATCCTAGCCCTAGACGTGTATCAGCTGTTGTAGACGAAAGAATTATGTTACATCACCACATAATATATTCGTTAGATAGTTATGCGATAATGTTATCGTTAATATAGAATATTATGGAAGGCAAGTTCACTGGTACACACACATATATATATATATATTATAGTACAAAATAATGTATAAGCTATAACTTCTTACGTCCATGGTGTACTGAACACCGAAAAGCCAAGTGACTCCAAAAGGTGAGAGCCATGGATACCAATGGTGCTAGACTGATGCATGTATCATTACATATAGCTATGACATCAGCGGTTTGACATTCAATGGATTCTGAAGGGCCCTCTAACTTACAGGTACATTATATTTTGGGAGTTTTATAAATATAGAATAATATAAATATATAAATAGAATAATGGATTCTATAGAATATAATAATAATAATATAAAACATGCACTAAATGTAATATACATTACAGGATGAGAGATTGCAATTGGTGAAGTTTATCGTTTGGTATAGGTTATACTGGACCGATCAACTTCTATCTTGGGACACGGATGAATTCAATATAACCTCAGTATCTTTGGACCCTAATATGGCATGGAGACCTGATGTAACGGTTTATAATAGGTAGAGTATCAAAGTTATTTAATGTTTGTCTAACTGGATGTTTCTTTTTCTGAATGTCACAACTACGAATAATAGTGTGTATTGGAAATATTTGTGTCTATATGACTAATTTGTTGACCATAAACTTGTCTCACCACTAAACATTATAGATAAATTTTTAAATTTATTTATTAATATGTATAGTAATAAATACCAGAGAATATTGGGTAAATTAAAGGCGAAATTATTATTAAGTATACATTTATTTTATATAGAACTGTACCATATCATCGTTACTAATGTATTTTGTTGTTGTTTTATGTGGTATGTTTACTTTCACAGTGCAGAGCAACCTTATGTACCAGAGATTTGGTACACTGACTTCACAGCTAATAATAAAGGACAAATTATTTGGCTCAGTCCGGTTATTATATCCATCACATGCGTCATAAATGTTCGATTTTTCCCTTTTGATATCCAAAACTGCCCAATTGAATTTGGGCCCTGGATATATGATGTCACTAAGGTTAGTAGTTAGTGCTTTTCCTTTTATGCTAGTATATGATAATAACATTGTTTTACAATATTATAATTGCCTTCAATATATATAAAATCTAGAAAATGACACCTACCCTACAGTCAGCAGTAGGGCTGTAGGCCATGGATTAGGTAATCAACCAATGCTAGCCATGCAGATAAGGTCGGCCAAAGGTAATCAATCAATGGCTAGCCATGCAGATTAGGTCTGCCAAAGGTAATCAACCAATGGCAGCCTACTGCAAAGACTCCTGTAGGAGTTGTGACAAGCGGTTTACTCCTGCCCTGAAATATGGAGCCCATTTTGGCACTTAGAAGGATAATTGAAGAGTTATCAAAAAAGAAAGACAGGCATCTGGCTGTTATCTTTGTTCACTTCTTCAAGGCCTTTGATTCAGTCTCTCGCTCACGTATGTTCAGCATACTTTCATCATTATATGGGATTCCTGATGAAATTATTGAGCAATCAGATTAGTATACGATGGTTCGACAACATTTGTGTCTAATGTTGACGGTGACACAGAACCATTTGAAGTGTTATGGGGCGTCCTCCAGGGAGACACACTTGCACCATTCTTGTTCATAATTGTTGTTGACTATGTTCTACGCATGTCCTTAGATCATCATAATGATGATGGGGTGATGATAACTCCCCCTACTGGCTCCAGAAGTCGAGGAAATCCTGCCAAGTACCTAACTGATCTAGACTTTGCTGATGACTTAGGAGTACTCTCAGAATCATTAGAGGGAGCCCAACGGCTCCTCAGCTCATTAGAACATGCTGCTTCTAGTGTTGGTCTTTTTATTAACTCCAGAAAGACCAAAATTTTGACAGTTAACTTTGAAAGTCCTCAGCAAGTCTCTGATCGGATGAGCATAAGCTCAAAAGATGGTATGCTTGAGCATGTGGATGACTTCTGTTACCTGGGAGCATGGATCCGGAAGTCAGGTGATCGAATACGTAAGGGAAAGGCATGGGCCGCCTTGAATAGGCTTTCCAGGATTTGGAAGTCTCCGAAATTAATCGGAAACTTAAGGTCCGATTATTTAGAGCAGCAGTAGTTCCAGTACTCCTCTATGGGTGTCCATGCTGGGCTCTAACAGCTGAGGACACCAAATCTCTGGATGGCACATTCACAAGAATGCTATGCTGGGTTCATTGTGTCAAGTACAATGCACACATCTCCAACCAGACACTGTATAACATTGGAGGTGTCTCATTGGTTCCCGCAAGCTTGACACTAGAACAAAATCGCTCCGCTTTGCGGACATTGCTTTCGCCGAGAGGACCAGCCAGTGCATAATCTTGTACTTTGGCAGCCTCATGGAATGAATAAGCATGGTGGACAGCCCATGACTTTCTTGAGACGCATCTTAAAGGACACTGGCCTTGAAGATGCGGATGATCTAGCAAATGTCATGGGTGATAGGGAGTTGTGGCGGTGCAATTTTGTCGATAAGCCAGCACAGCATTCTTAAAAATGCAGCTGCAATGCAGCATACCGATCCTAGAAGTAGTAGTAGTAGCCCTGAAATATATGAGAACCCGCCAGGAGAAATAGCTGTTTGGTTGTCGCCCGCATCAATAAGGTACCTCAGTAGGTACCTCAGTGGTACACCAGACTGGTGTACCACTGTGTGTGCATGCATTCATTGTAACAATCTTTAGTGTATTTTTATATTTCAACAGGTTGGTTCTTCTTTCTTCTCGGTCTTCTGTTCAGTATTAGATTTTTCGACCCCAGACTGGTGTACCATGAGTTACAGGGTCCTTGTTGGCCCGGGCGACAAATGAACTGGTATTTCTCCTGGAGGGTTCTCATATTCATATCTTTCAGTGCCACAAGTAAAGTCACTGGTCACAATTCCTACAAGAGTCTTCATAGTAGGCTGCCATTGGTTGATCTATTTGATCCATATACGTTTTGGCTGTTAGGCAGACGTTTCGTATTTGTCATAAAGACATAGATGTTGCCACAGTTGACCCGGCGGAGCATTCTTGTCAATGTGCCATCCAGCGATTTGGTGTCCTCTGATGTTAGAGCCCAGCATGGATTCCCATAGAGGAGTCCTGAAACTACTGCTGCTCTAAATAATCAGACCTTAAGATTCCGATTAATTCTAATGTTACTTCCAATTCCTGGAAAGCCCATTCAAGGCTGCCCATGCCCTTTCCCTTACGTATTTGAAGGTCCTTACCTGACTTCCGGATCCATGATCCCAGGTTACAGAAGTCGTCTACATGCTCAAGCATAACATCCTTATGCTCATCCGGTCAGAGACTTGCTGAGGACTTTGAAAGTTAACTGTTAAAATGGCCTCCTCTTGTGATTCTGAGAGTTTTCCTAAGTTATCACCAAGTCTAGATCAGTTAGGTACTTGGCAGGATTTCATCGACTTCTGGAGCCAGGTGGCTTTACCATCACCCCATCATCATTGTGATGATCTAAGGACATGCGTAGAACATAGTCAACCACAATTATGAACAAGAATAGCGCAAGTGTGTCTCTCTGGAACACTCTCCCCATAACACTTTGAGTGGATCTGTGTCACTGTCAACAGTAGACAAAAATGTTATCGATCCATCATATACTGATCTGATTTCTGCAATAATTTAATCAGGAATCCCATATAATGAAAGTATGCTGAACATATGTGAGTGAGAGACTGAATCAAAGGCCTTGAAGAAGTCAACAAAGATAACAGCCAGATGCCTGGCTTTATTTTTGATAACTCTTCAATTATCCTTCTAAGTGCCAAAATTGGCTCCATGGCTCCACGACCTTTGTGGCACCTATTCTGATTTCCACGGAGCAGTTTCTCAATGGGATCCCTGATGTGATTTAATAGACTTCTTTTGTATAGCTTTGCAGCAATGGAGATCAATGAGATTCCCCAAAAATAATCATAGAGTGTTAGGTTGCCTTTCTTGGGAACTGGCACCAACTTATTTGTTTTAATTTCTTGTGGGACTCTTGTTGTTCTGTACATATCTATTATGATGGGATAAATGAGCTTTAAACACTCCGGTGGAGGTATTTTAAAGACCTCAGGGGGGACACCATCTACTCCACTGGTACGATTGGTCTTAATGCTCTTTGCAGCAGCCTAAAGCCCCTCCGCAAGAAAGGAATCTTTGATATACTAACAAACTATCATGGGATCTGTCTGCTTGTGGTAGTTTCCAAAAATATACAACAAAATGATACTATATTGAATTTGGCCTTATATGGAGAAACTACTGCCTAAGAGCCAAAACGGATTTCGACCGAATAGATTAACAATAGCTCAGATACTTGCGCTATGGAGACTGATTAATGTAATTAATTAACTCAAAGATTATCCCTATAGTTCTGAAACTATGGTGCTAATGCTAACTAATGGTACTAATGCCATCTGAAACGATGGCATTGGATTGGTATATTGTGACACAGAAGCGCAGGTACTCTCACCAGATGGTGAAACAGAGTTCTTCTCAATCCTGGCTGCCTGGCCTGACAGCAAGGTCACACAAGGGCGCCATTACTATTTGTAATTGTACTGGATTATGCAATAATGTCAGTCACAAAGGTTGAAGATCTGGGATTCACACTACAAGAACACAGAAGTAGCAGGCATCTGGCAACTACAGTCACAGACTCCGACTTTGCGGATGACATCGTCATCCTCTCTAATAGGCTTGCAGATGCACAGCTTCTACTGAATAAAGTGCAGAGGGCTGCTAAGGCGGTTGGATTGCATATAAATGCTACCAAGACCGAATTCATGGCTTTTAATGTTGATGGAAACTTGACAACAATTGATAATAATCAACTAAGGAAGTTTAACGACTTCCAGTACCTTTGGTCATGGATAGTGTAGCAAAAAAGACACAGAAGTTAGGAAAGCAAATGCGGTAGCAATATCTAAAATGGCTACCATCTGTAAATCAGACTTCTATGGGTACCTGAAAGCTAAGTTCTTTCGAGCCACAGTTGAAAGTGTTCTTTTATATGGGGATGAGACCTGGACTCTGACGAAATCACCTGAGCAATGAATTTGATGCTTGCTACACAAGACTACTAAGGGCAGCCCTAAACACCAGCTGGAGACAACATATGACAAACGCCGAGCTTTATGGTACAATACCACCTGTATCAACCACCGATTGAATGCCGATTAAGATTATTTCCTTTCAATACATATCCGAACCTAAATTTCCATCATATTCTCTCCATAACACTTAAATCTAAAATAACGGTATTTCATTTTTAAGCTGTTCTTCATTTCATTTAATGAGCAAAATGGTAAGTAGTAAATACTATGTGAAAAATATACATGACAATTGTGTTTTGATTAAATTAATTTTGATTCTGAAGAATAATGCATTATTTACCACAATACATTCACACTACAACACACTCACAATATATTACTTTTTTAAGGTAAACCTCAACCCAATTTTAAAATCTGTAGAAGAGCAAAGTAAAGCCTATCAGTCCAATGGAGAATGGGATATTGTTATGGTAAATGCATCGACTGAGCTGATTAAATACCCATGTTGCGATGATCCATACTCAAGGGTATGAATTATTACAAATTCAATTGTTATATAAATATTCTAATGGGAAAACAATTTATTAGTATTTCTTGTTCATAGTATACAATAGGGAATTTTATAATATAAATTAGATTTTATTACGTTTATTCAGGTAACATACAACTTGGTTATCAAGAGAATGGCTTTGTACTACGTTATCAACATTGTCCTCCCCTGCACAATCATAATGCTTTTAGCAATAGTTGGATTCCACTTACCAGCTGCTAGTGGAGAGAAGGTTGCTTTACAGATGACAGTGCTGCTATCACTTACTGTGTTTCTAATGATTGTAGCGGATTCAATGCCTCCAACATCAGAAAATTTCCCAATTGTTGGTTAGTTGTAAAAATTAAAAACTTTAAATTAAAAACTAAATTTTTTAGGTTTATGTTGATTTACACAAAGGAGTTCATTGTATTTTCAACTGGGATCATGGATATTTAGTATTCCATATCGAATTTTTTAAATTATTTATGCTGTGTATTTGCATGTATTAGATTCATTATCATGTACCATGCTTTGCTTTATGTAGGTTTCTACTTCTTTGCGGCTGTTGTTTATTGCATCATTAATTATATTCACTATCATTCTATTTAGGTATTTACTTCTTTGTTTCTATGGCATTGATCGCATTATCCATTGTACTAACAGTTGTCGTACAGAATTTCCACCACAGAGAGGGACCAAAGTGCAAACCAATCCCACAATGGGTCCATACTATAGTCTTAGGACATATGGCATCTTTTCTTAGAATGGATTCGAAGGGAATTCTAATGTCTAGAAGAACAACATTGCGAAATATGTGAGTTGATTTGAGTAATTGAGTAGATTTCATATACAACACAAGTAAATATATTTTAATTTATCAGACAGGAGAAAAAGAATCCCATAATTTTCCTTTTCTATGTTTAAAAATGTACTGTACGAAAGTTCTACATAAGTGCCAATATGATAGTCAATGATGATATATATGTGGGGCGAAAATAAAAGGAAAAAATACATACTTTAAGCATGTTGCTATTTTTGCATGAAAATACAGCATATGTACAATATAGTTTTACAATACAGATGATAGGACATAATATGTTGAACCACTGAATATTTTCAGTACCGGTAATGTTATTATGAATCATTATTTTCTAATAGGTAAGTCCACTACAATTTGAAAAAATACAGTTTTATTTCCAAAACAATACTTTACAAATTAAATTGCAAAGTAAACTATTTTCATTTCTCCCAAAATAATTCAATAAAGTGATTATTATAGCTTCGCATATTTTTGTGCAGGGGATTCCATGACATAGAAAAAGAAAAAGCTCAAGATGAACAAAAGAGAAGGAAACGGTCACGTAAGAGCTTATTGGATTCTTTGACACAGAGCTCCACTATCTTCCCGATGCCCAATAACAGTTCAGACAACCCTATTTACCATGTAAGCAATGGGAAACTACCATCATCAAATTTCTACACATCCACCAATGAAAATTCAGGTATAGATAATAAAGGATTCGAACTCCCTCATCGAAGAAGTATACTAAAGAATTCTCTGCAGTATGAAAGACGCGACAGTGCTAGAGAAGATGACAGACGTGAGAGTGTTGATACCCAAACAACTAGTTCCGATGCTCTTTCTTTCGATTCCAAGTCTTTGAAGCGGATAGAGTCACTGTTACGGGTGCTAATACGTAAAATCGCAGACGATACTGGCCGTGCGCACACTATAGAAGAATGGCAACTCTGCGCATTGGTGGTTGACAGGTTCATTATGTGGATATTTCTTGCTATCACCATCACCATGACTATGGCATTTATTTTATATACTGCATTTGGACAGCGAAATCCATTGTATAGTTAAGTTACTTCTGTATCCATTACATAGAGTGCCATTACATATGAGATATATTTTTTAGTAACAAGTTCTTACATGGGACGTGTACATTTGTCTGTGTTACTTAACACGTTCGCACATGTTACTAACACGTTTGCATGTGTTACTACGTTCACACATATTATGTATATATATATTATTATCGACTATAAATTATTAAACATGGCAGTCACAGCACCAAGTAACTAGTAACAGCATAGTAACACAAAATTTTATAGTCCAGCTAAACATGTTGACAAATATAATCATACGTTGTATATAAGTAATATATAAGTAAATAATTATATAAATAAATTAGTATATCAATCAATCAATTAGTAAATAAATATAATCATACGTTTTACATAAGTAATATATAAGTAAATAATTAACTATAGCACATGATTAACCCGCCGAAGACCGTTTGATTCAGGTTACACCCAGGACCGTTTGGGTCAAATTGACCCACGGTATATTATTGATAATATTATCAATCAAAATGACCAAAAGTGAGGTTTTATCAGTGTGGAAACTCATTTGCGACTTACGGGCAAGTTACTTAGGCTATTTACATCCGATTTGGTTTCAATAACGAGCGTAGTGTGTGACACAACGAAACGAGGGTTTCTCATTTTGTTCAGATATGAACTGTACATAGAAATGTTGACAACTCCACTTGAACAAGCGTGTGTATCAATATGAGTTTCATAATATTATTCACGTAAGTACTTAGACTATTTACATCAAACTGGGATTGATTAACGAGCGAAGCGAGTGACACAAAAACCGAGTCCACTTTAATTGAATAATTATTCGCATACTGTACAATGAGAAAACATTTGAGTGGCGCTGATTAAAGGCTAAACAACTGCGACAAATGATAATCTCTGATAGCACCTTACTATATCACCCATCTGATATACATTTACATTTGTATAGAAGTATTCTAGAGATAATCTTATTTGTTTCCCAAATAAATAGTGAAGTAAATATATCATAAATATGTTACTACTAAAGCTACGGGACCTAAAGACTACAGGACCTACAACTGCTACTGCCTCCTGAGAATGCCTTCAGCTGCGGGGCGAAACCTGCCGACTAGCTGGCTGCTGTCATCTGATCACTGATTGCATGCAACATCTAGGCCCTGTTTCTTTTTAGTTTTTTACATACTTTGGTACTAACACACCTACTGGTAAGGATTTTTTTACTAACGTGCTTGATAATAAATAAATATGAATATTTATTATATCCTTGTAATACAAAGATTTCTTGAAGCTTCATTCTTGTCTTATCTCGACCCAAGTGACCACTAACGCTTCTACTCTCTTGAGTTTTTCCTAGCCCTTGGTGTATTGCCTGTATTACTCGTTCTTGTTCATCCCTGTTAGTGACTACTTTCTTATAAGCAAACACCCCATTTGTCTCGCATGGCATCACTACTTATTTCTTAATGAGAATATATGACCTACTACGATTTGAAGCCTGGTTTTCCCTTAAATGAGGTGGGAAATATTCACAGGGTAGTATGTAGGCGAGTGGGTACTCTTATATTTTCCGTTGACATATAAAACGAGCTGTAGGTTGTGCTTCAAACTCCTCCTTACGTACTGTGTGTACTCTTTGTATTTTCCGTTGACATATAAAACGAGCTGTATGTTGTGCTTCAAACTCCTCCTTACGTTGTACTCTTTGTATTTTCCGTTGACATATAAAACGCGATGTAGTTTGTGCTTCAAACTCCTCCTTATGTACTGTACTCTTTGTATTTTCCGTTGACATATAAAACGAGCTGTAGGTTGTGCTTCAAACTCCTCCTTACGTACTGTCTGTACTCTTTGTATTTTCCGTTGTCATATAAAACGAGCTGTATGTTGTGCTTCAAACTCCTCCTTATGTTGTACTCTTTGTATTTTCCGTTGACATATAAAACGAGCTGTAGGTTGTGCTTCGAACTCCTCCTTATGTTGTACTCTTTGTATTTTCCGTTGACATATAAAACGCGATGTAGTTTGTGCTTCAAACTCCTCCTTATGTACTGTACTCTTTGTATTTTCCGTTGACATATAAAACGAGCTGTAGGTTGTGCTTCAAACTCCTCCTTACGTACTGTCTGTACTCTTTGTATTTTCCGTTGTCATATAAAACGAGCTGTATGTTGTGCTTCAAACTCCTCCTTACGTTGTACTCTTTGTATTTTCCGTTGACATATAAAACGCGATGTAGTTTGTGCTTCAAACTCCTCCTTACGTTGTACTCTTTGTATTTTCCGTTGACATATAAAACGCGATGTAGTTTGTGCTTCAAACTCCTCCTTATGTTGTACTCTTTGTATTTTCCGTTGACATATAAAACGCGATGTAGTTTGTGCTTCAAACTCCTCCTTACGTACTGTACTCTTTGTATTTTCCGTTGACATATAAAACGAGCTGTATGTTGTGCTTCAAACTCCTCCTTACGTTGTACTCTTTGTATTTTGTTTGTATATAGTTTATATATTAAGTATATATAGATTTTTCGTATTTTGTATTTTCCGTTGACATATAAAACGAGCTGTATGTTGTGCTTCAAACTCCTCCTTACGTTGTACTCTTTGTATTTTCCGTTGACATATAAAACGCGATGTAGTTTGTGCTTCAAACTCCTCCTTACGTTGTACTCTTTGTATTTTCCGTTGACATATAAAACGCGATGTAGTTTGTGCTTCAAACTCCTCCTTATGTTGTACTCTTTGTATTTTCCGTTGACATATAAAACGCGATGTAGTTTGTGCTTCAAACTCCTCCTTACGTACTGTACTCTTTGTATTTTCCGTTGACATATAAAACGAGCTGTAAGTTGTGCTTCAAACTCCTCCTTACGTACTGTATTTTCCGTTGACATATAAAACGCGATGTAGTTTGTGCTTCAAACTCCTCCTTACGTTGTACTCTTTGTATTTTCCGTTGACATATAAAACGGGATGTAGTTTGTGCTTCAAACTCCTCCTTACGTTGTACTCTTTGTATTTTCCGTTGACATATAATAAAACGCGATGTAGTTTGTGCTTCAAACTCCTCCTTACGTACTGTACTCTTTGTATTTTCCGTTGACATATAAAACGAGCTGTAGGTTGTGCTTCAAACCCCTCCTTACGTACTGTATTTTCCGTTGACATATAAAACGCGACGTAGTTGTGCTTGAAACTCCTCCTTACGTACTGTACTCTTTGTATTTTCCGTTGACATATAAAACGAGCTGTAGGTTGTGCTTCAAACTCCTCCTTGCGTACTGTACTCTTTGTATTTTACAGTGACATATAAAATGCGCTCTAGGTTGTTTTATTCCGGTGACATGTAAAACGAGCTGTAGTTTGTGCTTCAAACTCCTTTTTACGTACTGTACTCTTTGTATTTTCCAGTGACATATAAAACGCGATGTAGTTTGTGCTTCAAACTCCTTTTTACGTACTGTACTCTTTGTATTTTCCAGTGACATATAAAACGCAATGTAGTTGTGCTTCAAACTCCTTTTTACGTACTGTACTCTTTTTATTTTCCGGTGACATATAATTATTTCGATGATTTATTTATTTTAATGATAGACGCAGATTGTTTTTTTATTAAGATTGTAGTTTTATGATTTAATGTGCCGTAATTTTTATCATTGCCAGTCGCCTGTGGTATATATTTTATCTGTCTATCTTTAAGACTAATGCATCGATTTACATAAATTTCATCAATAAAATATCGAATCTAATCGAGGGAAGTTGGACTTTGAAACCTAGGAACATCAATAGGGTCGGTTGATATTTATCTGTAAGGGGAGCATTATCACATTATATTCCAGAATATAAATTCCAGATACCTTCGTTGTATTCTGGAATGCCAAACTACCTCCTTTCTATATCTCTATCTCTATTGGAACCCGCATAATTTGACCATAGTAAAGCAACAAATTGAATAATTGAGCTTTCTCGTCTATTTATTATATACAGGCCTTTAGAAGTTAATTAAATAATGAAGTATTAATTACACCGCACACTGGTACCAACAAAACATCGGCGTAATCATTTGTCATACAATATTGGCAATTTAATCTGCTTTAAAATTACAATTCAGTGCCAAATCTGATTTTGATAAACTACAATGGATATTCATCCCAAGAAACCTTGTGAACTTTAGTTATTCTTTTGCCAAATTTCCCGAATTAATCAATAAATTTACATCATAATTACAAATGCACTAATAAATCACTATTAATAATTTCATTAATTTAATTTAATAACAACCTGACTACTGTAACTGCTTGCTTTAGACCAGCTAGCATCAAGTGCATATTACAGCATGGAGATGGAGAATTTAATAATTTTATCTAACAATGTAGAACTTTGTAGTGGTTGATAGTTTGAGGGAAGAAAACGCTGCATTTCCTGGAAGGACTTGATGCTAATTTCAAGAGCTTCCTTATATTAGAACTCACATCCTATAGCCGTTATGGTAAGAAGCTACCATCATTACAATCATGATTCAATTTTTTTTATAATTAAATGAATGTAAAGTTCTCAACATAAGTGTAATGTGATAGATATCTTGTAAACCATATCGGACGGATAAATAATTTACTGTGTGTGCGGTATGTAATTTATTGACCACAAAAATAGTAAATGTAATATTATAACCACACAAAGATAGCCTGATACAAGATTTATCCCCCCCCCCCCCCCCCCCCCCACACAAAGATAGCCTGATACAATATTTATCCCCCCCCCCCACACAAAGATAGCCTGATACAATATTTATCCCCCCCCCCCCACACACAAAGATAGCCTGATACAAGGTTTACCCCCCCCCCCCCCACACACAAAGATAGCCTGATACAAGGTTTACCCCCCCCCCCCCCACACACAAAGATAGCCTGATACAAGGTTTAACCCTATTAAACCCGGGGGGGAGGGGGTCAGTATGACCCCCCCTACGGTATTTGTACAACATTTTATAGCCCGGTACTAATAGGGTTAAATGAATAATTTTGTAAGAACGGATATTTCAACAGGTACAAGTAATGATTTGTTATTTCAGTAGACCTATGAATAATATAGGTCTACAGCATAAATTTAATAATTTTATTAATAAATTTTATAAATAATTTACTAAAATTTATTTTCAGATATACATAAAATATATCAATATAGATTACAATATATTTTTGAGTATTTACCTTTAAAGAATAAATATAAGTTAATATTAAGGGAGACATAGATATGTTGCAGTGGATCAATGCGGTTGCGTTTCTGAGTGGAATTACGTTGCTAGTTTTTATACTTGATGGAGGAAATGCAGGTTAGATGCGGATTTGTCATATTACAAATTTAATAGTATTCCATTTGTTCCAGATAGGTTCAGCGAAAGAAAAACAATCCTGCCAAATTGATTGTATTTTATATGAAATTTATCTTAAATTATAATTGTGTATTTTTATTTTATAATGTGATAACATGATTAATAAGAATTATTTAGTTCAAAATCACAAGCAGCTACCCCAGAACGTGAAATAAATAAATTCTGAGCTTTTCATGTACTATTTGCTTTGCATGGTTCACAGTCATCATTACATCTCCAAAATGTTAAATCAAGTGAGTACCAGTAGTCGTCAAGTGGGATACTGTATCTGTTTCACTGTTTTATTGGCCCATTATTTGATTATTGCAGTCCCTAAGAATAATGCTAAGTTGTATATGAAACTATTGGACGAGAATGTTCATAACAAACGACTTAGACCCGTTAAAGATGAACAAGATACGGTCAATGTTAATATTGATATAACTATAAACAGAATATTGGAAGTGGTGAGTCAATATTCATATATCCATTATAGATTACTACAATATACTACCTTTGTTTACTACCCGGAAATGCAAATATAATAATACAATTCTTTCAGGCTGTATTATCAATATATATAATATATAAAAACAAACATTGTCCCACCACCAGCTGATGTAGCCTAGGTAACAAGTATAAACAATAACACTATAGGCCTACATAAATATAATAATACACATTCATAATATTCAAATTATTGTTTCATTTAGATACAAAGTTATCTAAATAAACTGAAGATTGTAACATTGTGCAAGAAATAGTCACATAATTAGTTATTGTATCATTTTGAATGTATTTTTATTCCTTTAGTTTAGTAATTTATCCATAACAATGGAAACAATTTAAATGATGTAAAAGTTTCTTTCAATATCTACTTAACTTATTGTATCTACTATTATCTAAAATAAACCAAAAATAACTCTCAGGTGAAAACCGTACCAATTTTGTACAAACCACCCGTGAAAACCGCACCAATTTCGTACAAACCACCCAAATTTTGGGGAATCCTACACAATAATTTAGAAAAACCACCTTAAAATACAGGGGAAAAACAGACAATTATTAGCAAATATTTGAGAGAAATCAATCAAAATATAGTTGTGTTATAAACCACTTAAATAATGAGGAGAAATCACCCCAAATGAGGGAATAACCAAGAAATAATGGGAGATATTACCTAAAATGTAGAATAAAAAATCGAATAATGGGGAGATATTACCCAAATGTAGAATGAAAAACCGAATAATGGGGAGATATTACCAAAATGTAGAAGAAAAAACCGAATAATGGGGAGATATTACCCAAATATAGAATAAAACCCGAATAATGGGGAGATATTACCGAAATGTAGAAGAAAAAACCGAATAATGGGGAGATATTACCCAAATGTAGAAGAAAAACCCTAATAATGGGGAGATATTACCCAAATGTAGAAGAAAAAAACCGAATAATGGGGAGATATTACCCAAATGTAGAAGAAAAAACCGAATAATGGGGAGATATTACCTAAATGTAGAAGAAAAAACTGAATAATGGGGAGATATTACCCAAATGTAGAAGAAAAAATAGAATAATGGGGAGATATTACCCAAATGTAGAAGAAAAAACTGAATAATGGGGAGATATTACCCAAATGTAGAATAAAAAACCGGATAATGGGGAGATATTACCCAAATGTAGAATAAAAAATCGAATAATGTAATAATGGGTTTATTTATATTTTTTCCAGGATGAAAGATTGCAAGTGGTCAAGTTCATTGTTTGGTATAGGTTATTCTGGACAGATGATCAGTTTTCTTGGGACAAAGATGAATTCGATATATCTTCGATATCTTTGGACCCCAATATGGCATGGAGACCTGATGTTACAGTTTATAACAGGTATCAGTACTGGTAAACTATTGAGTTAGTTTTCAACTCTTTTCTCTTAACTATGTTTGTCACTCAACTCTTTTCAACTCAGAGATGAGAGGCCCTGCGTACCAGAGATTTTGTATGATGGCTTCTGTTTAATTCACAAAGGGTGAGGGCTAGTTTGTGTTGCTGAACATTCAGCCATGCTCAACGAAGCACTTTACCAAATAGGGTAAACGTCAATAGCTGTAAATTAATGGGAGCATTACAGTCTCCTCCCTCCTCCTAGAGTATATGCCATTGAATGCTCATTCAACAATAAGACCTCAGGTTGTGTGACGTCTCACTCATTGCCCAAAACAATTTTCCGGCAACGAATTTTGGGATGAACTGTCCCAGCATTATGCCCCTTAGCATCCATCACAATGAGGTAAGAGATGCAAATATTGACTTGATTTTTTTAAAGATGTATCTCAAAAAAATGATGCATATGGCGACTTGTTTTGACTTAAACTTTGACTTTTACTTGCAAGAGCACGTTATATTGGGGAGAGATAAATTTCTTTTTATACCAAGCCAGTAGGCTGAACATCTGTGTCCATGACTAGTGGCTACCTCAATATTTGATATTGGAAGTAATTGACTCCATTGCCCACTCATAAGAGCCTCATTTCAACAGTACCATATGATGAAGAGAAGTGGAAAAAGTCTAAGTATTTGGTTGTTCATGAAACTGTCTCCACACCCACCCCCTAGTCATCAGCATCGGCAGAGGACACCAACCAGAATATGCAATAACCCCAGAAGGCACAAAAATAATAATCAGGAAGTAGGCAAACTTACTCACGGATTTTAGGGTGGCTGCAGTCATGATTACCTTTTGCTTTGCTCTATACCATGTGCCTGTTTCCACTCCTCCAGCACATGTAGGAGGTCCATTTGTCTCGAAGCTGTTGCAGCTCTCCCAATGGTACATAACTCCAAAGTCCAAGATTATTTATGCCTTTCAAAGGAAGACTACAATTGCATTGTTGTTCTAAGCATTGTTGTTGTTCTGATTTTTGGGCCATCCCGAAAGGGGCGACTATTTAGGACTTTATATTGAAAGAAAGTGGAAGAAACTAGTAACTGAAGGCAATAAATCGGTGATGATATTGATTTGATGCGAGGTTGCACTGGGGTGCGGGGGTTTCAACACATAAAAAACCTCCACTACAATACCCATTAGCCAATCAAAATCAGTAAGGCACTTAGGAGTAGAAATTGATTACAAATTACAATGGAAGAATTACATAGGTAACATGTAACAAAAGATGACCCTTAGCATTTCCAGTTTATGCCGCATCAAGGGACAATTAACTGATAGAACCAAATTAAATATATACAAAGCTTTAACATTACCATTTCATAACTAATGCAGTCAATTACTAGTCTAGTATCATTGCATGGCAAACAGGATACTACTACTACTAGGTCGAGCGAACTCGGACATTGGAAATGAGATCCTTCCAGGCCTCCCGATTCTCCATAGTTGTCGCAATTTCGTTTCTCCTAAGTTCAGTATCCCTTTCAAGTTGATCTATATATGTTATGGCAGGTCGTCCACGACTACGCTTTCCATGAGTTGGTTGCCAGAGAAGTAGATCTGGTATGACCTCGTCTTTACTTCGCCACCAGTGCCCACTGAATCTTAATCTGCGTTCACGGAGGATGGTTGATACAGGTGGTATTGTACCATAAAGCTCGGCATTTGTCATGTGTTGTCTCCAGCTGATGTTTAGGGCTGCCCTTAGTAGTCTTGTGTAGCAACCATCAATTCGTTGTTCAAGTGATTTAGTCAGTGTCCAGGTCTCACCCCCGTATAAAAATACACTTTCCACTGTGGCTCGAAAGAACTTAGTCTTCAGGTGACTGGAGAGATCTGATTTCCAGATGGTATCCATTTTCGATAGAGCTACCCAAGCCTTTGCTTTCCTAACTTCTATGTCCTTTTTGCTACTCTCTATCCATGATCCAAGGTACTGGAAGTCATCGACCTTCCTTAGTTGATTATTATCAATGGTTGTCAAGTTTCCATCAACATTAAAGGTCATGAATTCGGTCTTGGTAGCATTTATATGCAATCCAACATCCTTATCAGCCCTCTCCACTTTATTTAGTAGAAGCTGTGCATCTGCTAGCGTATTAGAGAGCAGGGCGATGTCATCCGCAAAGTCGGTGTCTGTGACTGTAGTTGCCAGATATCTACTACTTCTGCGTTCTTGAAGTGTGAATCCCAGGTCTTCACCCTTTGTGGCCGTCCTCATTGCGTAATCCAGCACAATTACAAATAGTAATGGTGCTAATGTGTCACCTTGCAGTACGCCAGCCAGGATTGAGAAAAACTCAGTTTCACCATCTGGTGAGAGTACCTGCGCTTCTGTGTCACAATATAACAATCCAATGCCAGCAACAATTACTTCTGGTATTCCATAAGCTCTTAGGATTTCAAGCATTTTACCTCTATGGATGGAGTCGAATGCCTTCTTGAAGTCCACAAAAGTCATGACAGCAGGGAGATTCTTTGACTTAATTCCTTCAATCAGTCTCCATAGTGCAAGTATCTGAGCTATTGTTGATCTACTTGGTCGAAATCCGTTTTGGCTCTTACGCAGTAGTTTCTCTATGTGAGGCCTAATCCTACATAGAATCATTTTGTTGTATATTTTGGCAGTTACCACAAGCAGACAGATCCCACGATAGTTTGTTGGTATGCCGAGGTCTCCTTTCTTGGGGAGAGGCTTTAGTTGACCTTTAGTCCAAATTGGTGGTGGCTTTTCCCCTTTTAACATCCGGTTGCAAACATTCAATAATGGTCTGTTTAGCACTCCAGTTTTCCATACCTCCGCTGGGATTTCATCTAATCCACTCACTTTATTATTGGACATGCTTTTAATGCTTATTTGGAGTTCGGCAGGTGTGAAGTCCCCTGTTTCTATAGGTAGTGTCTTGTCATATATTTTCCTTGTAGGGCTTACCTCGATGTTTGGTGGCTGCCCAAGCAAGTTGCTGAAGTGATTTTTCCACTTCCAACACATTCTTCAGGACTATCGGCTTTGAGGCGCCCTTTGCACAACTTTTTCGACCAGATACCTCATTTACAGTTTGCCAGGTAAGTCTTGATTGTTGCTGTATGTGAGCAGTTGTAATTGCTTCAGTTTTATCCTGTATGTACTTTTCCTGGCTGATGTTGTAGGCCAATTTAAGATCGTCCTTTAGCTTTCTCAACCTTGTTAATGTTTTCGGTTGTTGATTGTTCGGTTTTAACTTTGTAGGCTATCTTAAGATCTTCTCTCTTACAAGTAACCTCAGAGTTTTGCCATGGCACATATTGTTTTCGTGTGGGTTTCTGGGGGATATGCCTCTTAGCTGATTCCTTGTGGGCTGTTATTATATTCTGGTATATTGAATTGGTGGATTGGTCTTCATCCATTGACTGAAGTGCTTCAAAGCGGTTTTGAACTTCTACTGTATAAGCATCCTTTACAGCATTGTCAGTTCTGAGTTTTTCCCAGTCATATTTGATTTGCTTGCTTGTCCTGGGTTTGCTGGCTCTCAAACTGAGTCTGATCTCTGCAGTCACAATTCTGTGGTCCGAACCAATTAGGTTGAACGAGCTGTATGCCTCGCAATTGATCATGCTGTTTCTCCACTTTTTGTTTATGAGGATGTAATCCAGTTGTGCTTTGGTTCCATTAGGGTATTGAAAGGTCCATAGATTCCCCTTACTCTTTTCGAATGTGTTGTTTGTTGGTATCAATTCACATTCTTCCATTAGGTCTAAAAGTAAGTACCCATTTCTGTTAGAACTGGTGTTATAGGTGTAACCCTTGATGTCTTCTGGGCCAATTTGGGCATTCAGGTCACCAGCAATGACTTTAACATTGTGTTTCGGAATGTCCTTTATAAGTCCAGTCAGTTCTTCATAAAACTTGACTGCTTGTTCTGGCTCTGAGGCATTGGTTGGACTGTAGCAACATATAATTGTTGCCTTGGGATTCCCATCAAATGTTGCGATCATAACCCTGGAATTTATAGATTCGATGTTGTTTAGGGTCTTAAGTGCAAATGGACTTAGCAGGATTCCTACTCCACCAATTGATGCATTGGCCGCTGAGCTTGTTACTAACGTCCATCCATTTCCAATGTCATTGTACTTCATGGCAGTGTCTTCATGACAAATCCGATGTTCTTGGATGCGGATGATGTCGATGTTATATTCCATTGCCAGAGCGACCATGTCACCCTGTTTGGTATGTGCTTTCAGCGTGCGTGCGTTCATTGTAGCAATCTTTATAGTCTTTTTACATTTCAACAGGTTGGTTTTTCTTTCTTCTCGGTCTTCTGTTCCAGTAGCCAATTTATCGACCCCAGTCTGGTGTACCACTGGGGGACGCGGTCCTTGTTGACCCGGGCGACGACCGAGCCTGTATTTCTCCTGGAGGGTTCTCATACTCATATCTTTCAGTTGCGGGAGTAAACCGCTTGTGGTCGCAACTCCTACAAGTGTCTTCAGGTTGCAAACAGGATAAACAGGATATACTGTATAAATTTTTGAAAGGTATAAAATTATGCACTTCGCTTAATATTTGGAAAAAAAATAAGGGACACAACAGGTACAACTATGACGAAAAGCTAGTATCACAATATTATCTGCCCAGGAATATCTTGCCTTAATATTTTTTTTAAATACATAAGACAACATATGAATGCTTTACAAAATTTTGAACTTATTCTTTCTATCTAATAAAAATCGAAAAATAAACAAATGCACTAAAAATAGAATCATAGAACCATCATAATAGATTTTATCAAAACGAACAGAATATTAACACAATTTAAGAAATCACTGGAAGAGTCGCAGTATTCGGTCAGGTCGGCTGCTCGTAGACCGGCCCCATCCCCAAAACCAATGTTCATCCAAGGGCACCATCCACACCATAAGCGTAGCGAGTTCGACTGGAGCAAAGTAAAAAAAAAAGTAAATTTTCTTCGGCCGCTTGGCCAGGGATTACGCACAAAGTCTGACGACTTATTTCCAGTGCGGTCCCCCCAGAACTTTACTCCCCAGAGGAAACTCTAGTACTCATTTAGCCACCACTTAAGGATGCAAGGCAGAGATGAGCCCTGGCTGGTCCCTTTAAAGCATTCGTGCCGAAACAAAAACTGCCCTGGCCCATGTGAGGATCGAAACCACGACCTACAGGAGATGTGAATTCAATGCAACCACTACACCAAGGTGGAACCTTGGTGTAGAAGCAGGGTGAACTGTAGCTTGGCAAAGTGGTGGATGATGATTTCTGCTTCTTTACGCCATACCCCATCTGCACACAAGATGAGTAGAGGAAATCCTGCGGTCTTCACAAACATCCCAGTAATGTACCTTCTTCACCGACACCCTCTGCACGCACTAAAAATATAATTATTTATACCTAAAAGGAAAAACAAGTATGGATATGACTGCCTCACAGTATCTATCATAACATTGGCAAAATTAGGGAAAATATATAAAACCAAATATGCTAATGAAGAGATAACCTATCGGATAGATGCTAATACAAATCTGTATGCCTCATTCTGTTATCATAATAGTTGTTGTCTTTGAACTGGTCTGATTGAAATTCCATTACCATTAATTGGTATTTTATATATATAATAGATTAATAACTGTACTTACAAGTGTTGCTAAGCAACAATTTGGCCCTGTGCACTTATTCATTATAATTATCAGTCTGGTATAGTCTTGGTATAGTCTGATTAGATTTCAATAATTTAATTTGCTTTAATTTTACTGTACCTAACTTCTAGAGGTTTTATACACTGACTTCTGATTATTTTCAGTGCCGAGCAACCGTATGTACCAGAGATTTGGTACACTGACTTCACATCTAATAATAAAGGAGAAATTATTTGGCTCAGTCCGGTTATTATATCTATATCATGCCTCATTAATGTTCGATTTTTTCCTTTTGATATCCAAAACTGCCCAATTGAATTTGGGCCCTGGATATATGACATCACTAAGGTGAGTGATTAATTATTGACCCAATTTCACCTGGAGAAACATTTATCAGGTGAGCATACTGCAGGTTTTCAATTAGTTAAGATAATAAATAAATATTTATCCTATGATCTTAGAAGCATAGCAAAAGTACCTAAAAATAGCCAGTTCAAATATTTCTAGCAGGAGTGACATAATATTCATTGCCTATATAGTCCATCAAATATCTACTGTATTCCATCACATCCTTCTTACATTAGGGTATTAAATATCAGCGATTCAGGAAATATTTAACTCATAGGTTTTATATTACTGACTTTTACCTCATGAATGTTTATTTAAGGTGGATTTGTCACCAACATTCCAATCTGGAGTAAACCAAAGTGACTCGTACCAAACCAATGGAGAATGGGATATAGTATCAGTGAATGCAACAAAGACAGAACAGAAATATCCATGTTGCATTCACCCATACAGCAGGGTAAGTTAAGGGTCCTTTATTAGAAAAAGACTCTTTTTCTCACTAATATTTTAAAAATTGAGTTAATCTAACTTATTTATAAAAAGTCTTTTTTTAACTAATTAAAAAAAAATTTTAATTGTAATTCATCATACATTAAGAAAATGAAGCTAAATTGTTTATACCGGGACCGGTACGGAATATCGACAGGTACAGACAGGCTGACAGGGTGTAGACTGCATTGTGTAATGTAAAAAGAAATTACCAGTACTTAGATGAATGTCAATAAACCATTTTGTACTGTGTTTACTGTACAATTATGATACCAGTACCAGTATTTGAATAAGGCCAGGGCCATCCAGCAGAATGGCGCAGCGAGAAGTACCGGACCTTATGGTAGGCTATAGGCCTAATACAGTAATAACATCCTTCTTGACGATCTGGAGGTGCTCCAGAATTTTAATGAGAAGACTGACGCTATGCTTTTTGGGAAGATTTGGGTCTACGAATTACTTAAAATACCCCAAAATACCAAAATACCCCAAAACAGTTCAAAAATACCTTACAGTATCAACTGTAAGCTGGTAATGGAACGGATACAGTAAGGTAATTGTTTTTTAGGTATTTTTGAACTATTTTAGGTTTTTCTGTATCTTTTGGGGTATTTAGTGGAAATTCGTGAGTAGGGTACAGAAACTGACGGATTCTTCGGGAATTTCAGAAACGTCGCAAATATAGGGAATTATTTGTTATGTAAAATGGACACTTCTTAAGCAAAAGGGTCCCTACTTCGCCCTGTCGACACCCCCAGGCATTTTTTTAACCAGTCCTTTTTGAGAGTTTTTTAATTTTTTTGGTATTGGTCAATTTTCTAGAATATTAGTAGATATGTTTTTTATGGTGTTTTTATGCTACCTAGTATTTTTTGAAATTATAAAAAAATGAAAAATAATTTTCAAAAAATACTAGCTACCATTAAAAATTTACTAAGATTCTAGAACATTCACTAATAATATAAAAAATACACTCAAAAACAATATGATTTTTTTTAAATACTAGCTAGTAAAAAAACACTAGCTACCACAAAAAATATATACTAAGGTTCTAGAACATTCATCAATATAAAAATTTAACAATATATTCAATATAAAAACGTAACGGAAAACACTATTTTCCACTAATTTTCTTTATCAAAATTCAGATATTTTGCCCTCGTGTGTTGTCATTTTAATACTCGCTTCGCTCGTGCTAAAAACCTGCCCACTCTTGTAAAACTCAACCACTCTGACAGAATAATTGATAATAGAATAACATTTAAATACAGTGGGAGTGCAGCAACCACTTATTTAGCGTCTATGTCTCAATCATCAACATGCCCAACGGTTTTATAAACGTATGAACCTCTCCGTGATTGTTCAAGAAGAAGATAAGTATAGTATGGGATGGGCAAATTATACCTAGTTTCAAGTTATGGAGAGTTTTGGTTAAGATCACATCATTATTCACTACCCCCACACCCTCATAAAAATCAAAATGTGTAACAACATTCTTCTCTTTTAAATAGTTCAAACTTATCTTAAATTTAAATATTATTTTTTTCTAGGTAACATATCATGTGGTTTTCAATAGATTGTCATACTACTACGTTATCAACATTGTCCTCCCCTGCACAATCATAATGCTTTTAGCAATAGTTGGATTCCATTTACCAGCAGCTAGTGGAGAGAAGGTTGCTTTACAGATGACAGTGCTGTTATCACTTACTGTGTTTCTAATGATAGTAGCAGATACAATGCCTCCAACATCTGAAAATTTCCCAATTATTGGTTAGTTGTAAAAGTCATAATTGTTCGCTTAATTATTGCACCCAACTCACTTGTTATATGTAGGGTGTTGATTTTATTTGTGTAGGTGATTTGGGAATTAACCATGTCATAATAGAGTGTAAATTATTTCTTATAAATGTTAATTAAGAAGGTAGAATTCTAGATAACATCAGAATTGTGGGATCTCTGCAGGTGAGATTAGGGGTCTTGCATTACATTGTGGTGTCGAGCCCCAACCTCCTTCAGGGATGTTTTGTGACGAGGAGATTCAAGGTATCATAGGTTAAAGGGTAGAAAATATTACTACAATAATCGGCCTGCTGCAATTAAACTGAACATTGAAATGCTACCGGCTTAACAAAAACATTTTGTCACCACCATGCATTCCACAATTGGCAAGCCGAATGCATTGGCTTAACTGTCCAGCTTATCAACAAAGTTGCGCCGCCACAACTCCCTATCACCCATGACATTTGCTAGATTATCCGTATCTTCAAGGCCTGTGTCCTTTAAGATGCGTCTCAAGAAAGTCATGGGCTGTCCACCATGCTTATTCACTCCATGAGGCTGCCAAAACACAATATTATGCACTGGCTGGTCCTCACAGCGAAAGCAACGTCCTGCAAAGTGTAGGCGGTTTTGTTCTACAGTAGTGCCAATCTTGGGGGAACCAATGAGACACCTCCAATGTTATATAGTGTCTGGTTGGAGATGTGTGCATTGTACTTGACACAATGAACCCGGCGTAGCTTTCTGGTGAATGTGCCATCCAGAGATTTGGTGTCCTCAGTAGTTAAAGCCCTGCATGGACTTCCATTGAGGAGTACTGGAACTACTACTGCTCTAAATAATCGGACCTTAACCCCCTATTAGTACCAGGCTATAAAATGTTGTACAAATAAAAATGTTGAATAATCTGATTAGTATAAATGGCAGTTTTAGTCCTTTACGTAGGGAAAAAAGAAAAAACACTCAATTCACTTTAATTCACTTATACGGTGCTATAAATTCACATTTTTAGGTTTTCTGGGGCGCTGATTCTAATGGAATACATTCCTAATTTGCCAGGTAATTGCTATTCGTATTTTTTGGCGTCAAATGGCAAATTTTGGTGCTAGTTTGAAAGCTCGTATGCAATTTTTACTCTTTCCATTGAATTCAGAACCCTAACAAACCCATATAACGCAAGAAACAAGGAGACACAATCAATTGATGTATTTGATGGTTTTCAAAATTTGGTGCTAGCACCAAATTTTGCACCCACTTCTGAGATATACAAGTTTGAGATGTCTAGTTAGATAATTATTTATTCCATTTAATTCAGAACCACCATAAACCACTAAAACGCGAGAAATTGTTGTCACAAGCAATTGAACTATTGAATGGATTTTCAAAATTTCGTGCTGGCACCAAATCTGGCACCCAGCGTCGAAAAATACAAGTTTGATACTTCGGGTGCAACTCGTATATATTACATTGAAACCAGAACCCCATAAAACCCCTATTACGCAAAAAACAAGTTCAAACAAATAATTTACAAAATTGACATATTTCAAAATTTGGTACTGCCACCAAAATTGGCACACGGCGAAAAAAACAGGTTTGAAATTTCTACATTTATTTATATGAATTCCATCTAATAGTAAACACCAAAAATCCGGTGTAAATCAAAAATAGAGATGTTGCAAATCATATTTCATGAAATGTAATTTTCAACAAATGCCTCAAAAAAGGTACCAAAAGTAGAGTTAAAAGATGGTGCTATAACTCGAAAACTTACCAATATTTTTTAAAACGGTTTTCACTATTAGGAAGACAATAGATTTTTAGGAAAAGTCATAAAATTTAAGATTCCCCACTGCGTTTGTTTCAGAGTTATAACAACCCCCCACCCCCCCCCCCCCCCCGGGTTTGACAGGGTTAAGTTTCCGATGAATTATGTGTGACTTCCAAATCCTGGAAAGCCCATCCAAAATTGCCCATGCCTTTCCCTTACGTAATTGAAGGTCCTCACATGACTTCCGGATCCATGATCCCAAATAACAGAAGTTGTCCACATGCTCAAACATACCATCCTTTGAGATTATGCTTATGCGGAGGACTTTAAAAGATAACTGTCAAAATTTTTGTCGTTTTGGAGTTAACAAAAAGACCAACACTAGAAGCAGCATGTTCTAATGAGCTGAGGAGCCGTTGGGCTCCCTCTAGTGATGTGATTCTGAGAGTACTCTAAGTCATCAGCAAATTCTAGATCAGTTAGATACTTGGTAGGATTTCCTCGACTTCTGGAGCCAGTAGGTGGAATTACCATCATCATTATGATGATCTAAGGACATGCATACAAACATAGTCAACCACAATTATGTATAAGAATGGTGCAAGTGTGTCTTCCTGGATCACACCCCAGGTAGATCACCATCTGCCTGGTCAGGTCATATACCCATGCAGCTGAGAATAAGATGGGCCCTTAATCCAGGACCAAGGGCGTCCCTATCCCAGAACGAAGGGAGTCCTAGTTACAGGACCAGATTTGCACTTGTAAGAGGGTCTATACAGCCACAGGTGGCAACTCCTTTATGCTGCATGGAGGTGGGAAGTTTTCTTGACCAATGATCTAGATGAATTGACCTGACCTGAGTTGACTATTACCTGACCTGACCTGACCTGACCTACTGTACTAGCTATACTTTGTTAGTAGGTGATATTCCAGAAGGTTAATCAAATAATCTTACCAAAAATTGTATTAAACTAGCTACTTGATCAAAAAGATCCTACAACCAAGGCCATTGTAATGGCCTTGGCCTAAACACCTAAACATGCTACACCTAAATCACCTAAACATTTTAATGCTAAATATATTAATAATTATCTAGAATAAATAATGTGAAATCAAAATTTTGTTCTTTTTGGAGTTAACAAAAAGACCAACACTAGAAGCATCCTTTTCTAATGAGCTGATGAGCCGTTGGACTCTCTCTCCTGATTGTGAGAGTACTCCTAAGTCATCAGCAAAGTCTAGATCAGCTAGGTACTTGGCAGGATTTCCTCGATTTCAAGAGCCAGTAGGTGGAGTTACCATCACCCCATCATCATTATGATGATTTAAGGACATGCATAGAACATAGTCAACCACAGTTATGAATAGACAACATTGCCCGGCCTATAAAGTCGTGGTCCTTGCAGAGCTTTAGAGTTTCTGCTTCCTGCTGTATGGCCTCTTGCATCACTTACATGATACAGTTGGATTCCAGTAGGATTACAACTAATGTGTCCCACCAACTGGGCTCTTTAGTACAAGGGTGACACCATCACCTCGCTACCCTTCCTCTGGTGCTTATGCTTTTACATATACTACTACGACTACTACTAGGATCGGCATGCTGCATTGCAGCTGAATTTTTAAGAATGCTGTGCCAGCTTATCAACAAAGTTGCGCCGCCACAACTCCCTATCCCCCATGAGTTTTGCAAGATAATCTACATCGTCAAGGCCAGTGTCCTTTAAGACGCGTCTCAAGTCATGGGCTGTCCACCATGCTCCATGAGGCTGCCAAAAGATGGCTCTGGCTGGCTGGATGGCACTGGCTCCTCATGGCGAAAGCAATGTCCATATACATTACATATACTCAACTCAGTGTTTTTTTTATCTTTAGGTGTTTACTTCTTCGTCGCCTTGACATTCATTGCATTATCCATCGTACTAACAGTTGTTGTACAAAATGTCCACCACAGAGAGGGACCGAAGTGTAAACCGATCCCAAAATGGGTTCATACAATAGTTTTAAAATATATGGCATACTTCCTCAGAATGGATACCTTGGCCATAATAAAGTCTAGAAGAACAACATTGCGTAATATGTGAGTCTACATATAATATTAGTACATATTATATAATATGTGAGTCTACATATAGTATTAGTACATATTATATAATATGTGAGTCTACATATTACATGCTACATATTACATGCCCCATATACATATATGGGGCGCACTCTATCTTGCACCGTTAACCTTATATGGCCCGGGCTATTTTTACTTCGTAATTTGCCCAGGGGTGGAGGGGGCGTGGGGGAATAATTTTAGAATTTTTTTAGATCTTGGCTGAAAAATTTCAATTTTAAACCTTTAAAGGTTTTCGAGATTGCTGATCATCGGAATAACATGTTATAAATATTTTTTGGAATTGCTACCATCATTTGTGGTGCTAATCCATAATATAATCGCTAATCCATATTAAAAAAAATACCATAATCACACAAGAATTTTGAATTTTGAGTGTCTTTTACGAATTCAGCTATACAGAAAACACAAAAAGCTATAAAATCAGTTTGATTATTAATGATTTATGATTATCAAATATGAGCCACTATACTTTGGCACATGCCCAAAAATATCACAATGAATCGGATACGATATTTTGGAGTATCTTATTCGTAATCAGCATCCCAGAAAACCCTAACTAATATCGTAAAATCATGTTGATTTGGTAATGAGTTTATATTATCAAATTTGTGCTACTGGTATTAATTGTGCCACACATTGACACATATCCAAAAATGCCCTAATCAATAAGGTACGATACACTTCAGTGTCATATTCATGATCAGCATCCCAAAAAAAAATCCATTAAGTCATAAATAAAATCAGTTTAATTTGGTGGTGATTTTTCTTTATCATAATTGCACTACTTGTTTCTTTCGTGCCCTAGGCGGCACATTCAAATTTAACTTTCCAACTTATACGATTCAGTACTAGCTGTTTTTACCATGTTAGTTGAACTTAATATTGTCGACTTTTCATTAAATCTTATTAAACATAAATATTATTTTATTTATGTATGTAATTAATATATATATAAATAATGATTATCTTTTTCAGGGGATTTGATACTATCGAAAAAGGTAATCCAGAAGCTCCACCAAAAAAGAGACGTTTTTCTATTTTTCCTTTTATGCTTCATACCATTCCAAAAAGTACTGTAACAGCAACCAATGAAAACTCCAAACCAGCTGTTGAGAACAAATTGACAAATGAGAAAACAGGCATTGATAACACGGGATTTGAAAGTCCCCATCGCCACCACCGAAAGCATGCAAAGGAAGGAAAAGAACGACGAGAGAGTGTTGATAATAATCAAACAGACACACTTTCCAATGAATCAAAGTCTCTGAAGCG
The DNA here is from genome assembly GCA_032718475.1 of Nemertoderma westbladi. NCBI lineage: Eukaryota > Metazoa > Xenacoelomorpha > Nemertodermatida > Nemertodermatidae > Nemertoderma > Nemertoderma westbladi. The sequence goes on from JAUCBJ010008841.1 coordinate 94,397, forward strand.
GATAGAGGCACTGTTACGGGTGCTCATACGTAAAATCGCAGATGATACTAACCGTGCACACACTATAGAAGAATGGCAACTCTGTGCATTGGTAGTTGACAGGTTTATTATGTGGGTATTTCTAGGAATTACTGTCATTATGATCATGTGTTTCCTTTTATATGCAGCATTTGGACAGTGAGATACTCTGGAGAGTAATTCTATAGCGTATATGAAATAAAAAAATTGTGATATTCTAAAAATCCTTTTCTAACTTCCAAGGTTATAATTCTGGATTAATAATAATTCGGAATCCAATAACTATGTAGCAAGTTAGGTACCGGTACCATATAACATAACACCTACCAGTAACGATAATAACCTGAACTCGGAAGTCAATTTTCCAGTTGTAACCCTAACTAACTCTTTCCAGTTGATCATAAATGTTCTATGATACTTTTGGCAGCTCCATGGTTACTAGGTTGACTCTTTGTTGATAATAGAATATCAAAATATAAATTGACATAAAATAATAACAAAAATAAACATAAAACTTGATACATACTCATCAGCCAACAGTCATACTCGGAATTAGTGTGGGTGCGAAAAAATAAATTCCGTCAGAAACACAGGCCGATTTCTGACAGGTACTGAATAAATTATTTCAGTTATCAATCGCATTATTCATCAATAATGTCCCAACATCAACACATAATCCAAGTGTATTAAAATACCACCCTTGTGTTTTAATCAAAATCAATTACAGCTTAACAAACAAATCAAATTGATTCAAAAGCATGGATCATTGTTTTGGTTAGATATCTCCTGCGGTTGTAACCTTCTCGTTTCGTTTATTTAACAGTATATTGTTTATTGTTTCGGTTAGCCAATTGTGCCTCCCTAACCTGACCGTTCAAACAATTTGCAACGTTATCATTTATTTTTTGGTCATTAGGATCAAACAGCAGTATAAGGCCCCAAGTCTCCCTACTAATCAACTGACATTTGTATAATATGAGCTATCCTTACTAAAGTAATGAGCATATTCCTTATCACGTGTTTTATACCAAGAAAACATGGTTTATGGAATAGTAAGTTCTTTGCATTTAATCTTGACCCATGAAAATTGCAGAATCCGTTGGTAAATCCAGATCTTGTATCATCGTTTAATTCACTTTATATATATTGTTAGAATCAAGCCGGGTATTGGCACAGAGGACATAAATAATAATTAATTAATTACACAATGACAGTAAAATGTTGAAATTAAATAAAATTAATAGAATGTATATGATGGTAACATTTGTCCCAAAAGAGTTTAAAATACTCTGGCATTGGAGTCAGGTTTTTTGTTGCATGGGCAGCAGGTCAGGTGGTATTTTGTGGCTTGACCACAATACAGTTTGCAGACACATGTGGAGACATGGAAATGGAAGCCTCTGGTACCTCAGATAAGATGGTGGAACGCCATGACAACTATCGCAATGGTTGTAGGCTTGCATATACCAGAAAGTTAATTATATCCATGTATTCCTACAACATTTGCACATGAGATCAAAGTTTTGAATTATAGGTAGATATCTGTCATCTAATTTTGAGTACTTTATAAAAAATTGGTTTTGAAAAAATATATACATATAGTACAAATGTCTTATAGTACATAAGTTATATAGAGATGTATATATATATATATAGAATTTATTTACCTTATTGTATGTTTTCGAGTCCCATCACAAATCAATGTTGTGTACAGTACACACCATGATTCTGGTCTTTACATTGATCTTACATGGAATCCCCATAATTTCAGTAAATAATTCAAACGCTGACCCCATTTTAATTGTTGAATACACTAGTTTGTAATTTGATTCTGATTCTGATCCTTTGATTCATACCCATATGGTGCACGATAAATTAGACTAGCGTCTTTTGAATTTCCTAAATACACTTCTACAGGGAACATTTTGCATGTAAACTTTACTGTTGACTGTATTCCAAAACATCCATCAAGAGTCAATACATAATTCACACGGACTCCAGCAGCATGAAGCCTGCGTCAATGAAGCTAAGTTCTGATAATTTACAACCAAGTAACTGGCAACATTTCCTTCGCAGGTGCCATAGTCTAAAGAATCAGAAAGTTTAGTTTGTGATTTTGTTTGTGTTTTAGAAATAATGGGTATATTTGCAGGGCATATGACCACCCTTTTCCTTGAATTGCTACAATGCAATGGTCTAGATTTTCTTCCAATGAGGCATCTTACCGGTACCGGTACTATGTGCAAGCACTGTATAAAATATATCTGTAGCCTGAACAAGAACAACCGAAAGTAATAATAACAACAATTAGCGATTCACTACTCATATATATTTCTTTAATCCGGAACTGAATCCATAAAAACAACGACTCAAAATAATCAAATTAACAAAATACTGACTGACTGACTACTGTCTGCACTGCATGCAATTGTCATAACATCAGTACCAGGAGTTTATTCAGTAGTGGTAACCGTGAGTGATCCATCTAAGAAGGATTTTCCCAAAGATGCAACAGGAAGAAGGTTGCCTGAGGTACTTCATTGAAAAACATTACTCATGCACGCAGATAGAACAGTTGGTAAAGCGCTGGTTTCAGGAGCTGATGCAGTCCTTGTATTGGGTAAGTGGTTTGTTAGGTTTAGTTTTTTGGTATGCTTTTTGGTAGGCACAAATCCTCCAGTTTTACGAATGCTTAATACAATAGTAACATTTTCCGAGACAGAATTCCATTTGTTTTGGATTTTAAAATTGAATAATATGAAATATGCAAAAAAAACATCAAAAATTTTAGTTTTTTGCAATGAGTATAACTGTTTTAAATAATCACCATTGAATTCACCAACCCTGATAACCTAAGTATAACCGGAATATAAGTAAAGATTCTACAATTTGTGCTGCACCTAATTTATATTTTTTATGAAGACACCCCGCCCCCATGTTCATCTCCCCATAACTCTAAAACGGTTATAGATATGAAAATTTCGCTTACATATTTGGAATCACAATAAAATTTGGGTTTAGATGAAATAATAAAAAAATTGTAAAAAAAAATTTACGTTTGGCCATCATATAATTTGGTATCATTTAACTGTTTGACTATAACATCACAATACATATTCCTCCTGTAGTGGTGGGTATGTGAGTTACGCTGCATCATTTTGACAAACATTCAAAATATGAGCTGTACCTGTTATTCGTGTTACACTTCCAAAAAAAACATTATGTGCAAAATTTTACCAAGTTTGGGTGATAGCTAGGGAGGCAACAAGAACCATGAAGTTGACATTATCCGCTATTAATCATGGTTATCATAACACCGGAATAGTTGTTATCAAACTGCCAGTGAGAATTTTACAAAATAATAATGAAATTTAGTCATTTTAAACAAAAGATATTAATCACAAAACCTCAAAACACTATAATTGCCAAGAAAATATCAATTTACTGACTTTATATTACTATGGGCGAGTTAACAGTATGACAGTATATATATAATGATTAGTCGTCTTTACCTATACGTACTACTACTACTAGGACCGGCATGCTGCATTGCAGCTGCATTTTTAAGAATGCTGTGCCGGCTTGTCAACAAAATTGCACCGCCACAACTCCCTATCACCCATGACATTTGCTAGATCATCCGCATCTTCAAGGCCAGTGTCCTTTAAGATGCGTCTCAAGAAAGTCATGGGCTGTCCACCATGCTTATTCACTCCATGAGGCTGCCAAAGTACAAGATTATGCACTGGCTGGTCCTCACGGTGAAAGCAATGTCCTGCAAAGCGGAGGCGATTTTGTTCTAGTGTCAAGCTTGGGGGAACCAATGAGACACCTCCAATGTTATATAGTGTCTGGTTGGAGATGTGTGCATTGTACTTGACACAATGAACCCGGCGTAGCATTCTTGTGAATGTGCCATCCAGAGATTTGGTGTCCTCAGCAGTTAGAGCCCAGCATGGACTCCCGTAGAGGAGTACTGGAACTACTGCTGCTCTAAATAATCGGACCTTAAGTTTCCGATTAATTCTCGGTGACTTCCAAATCCTGGAAAGCCTATTCAAGGCTGCCCTGTACCTATGTACCTATACATAGATTTCCATAGATTCGTAGATCTGGTCAGGTCAGGTCCCCAGATCCTGCTACCACTATGGCAGTAATGTGGTACTACCTGTAGCTGTCAGCCCAGTAGGGCATGCCCGATAATAAGCACCAGTAGCCTATTCATTATTCAGTTGATAAAGAGTGAGTTGGTTTTAGCCCCAGCAACTAAATAAGTCATTGAGGGCTATATCGGCAGTATCCGTAGGTGCTCCGATAGTACCTGACTTCTCACTGTCCCTAAAGTAAAAAAGTAAATTTTCTTCGGCTGCTAGGCCAGGGATTACGCACAAAGTCTGACGACTTATTTCCAGTGCGGTCCCCCCAGAACTTTACTCCCCAGAGGAAACTCCAGTACTCATTTAGCTACCACTTAAAGATGCAAGGCAGAGATGCGCCCTGGATGGTCCCTTTAAAGCATTCGTGCCGAAACGAAAACTGCCCTGGCACATGTGAGGATCGAACCCACGACCTATGGGAGGTGTGAATTCGATGCGACCACTTACCTACTACCACTTACCACTAACCCTACTTACCAGAACTGGTTGGGCGTATTGCCCGAGTGAGCCTGGTGCAATTCCATGTGCTCCACAGCATGCTTCAAGTACCACCAGGCAATCTTGGAGACCACTAATCCTATTTAAAAGATGCGCTATATCAGCGGCTGATGTACTAAAAGGAAGAAGATTCTGTAAATCCTTTGGAATAAACTGGGGGACTGGAGTGAACTTCCTAAACTCAGAATAGTCAATAATATCAAAGACATAATGGAGAGTGAGCCTCCTTAAACCATCTCCATTCTGCGGCGATTTGGCGAACTTCTGTTTTGTTCTGTTTCTATCAGTAGAAGGGAGTAAGTCGTGGGCTACACGGTTAGCTTCTCGGAGCATGTAGTTTGTGAAGCAGGGCCACGGTTCAATAGTAGATATTACACTACCACGAAGAATTACCATACTAACATAGGCAGTCCAGATGTATGCTAGGGCGTCGTTCTCAATGAACTGAGGGTTGCCAATGTCACTATTATTACCAGTAGTCGAAGCAGCAACAGCTTTATCACCACCAGTGCCACCACTATCAGAAGTCATAGTTGAGCACTTTCTGATGTCAGACAGTAATTAAGCAGTTAACACAGCAGTACAAAGCCGGTACTTATGATTTACTTATGTACTTACTTACGTACTATATTAAAGAACGCCTATCTATTAAACATGACAAACCTACACTCAATATTTACGGCATCTTCTTCCCACTATTATTATTCTAGTACTGTATACGATGTACTGTAGCTGCCTCTTTTTAGTTTACTGTCCCAGTTTCTGTTCTGTTTTTGCTAAATATCTTATTATACTTATTATAGGTTCCCAATTATTATAATATACTCTATGTGATTAAATTTTACTTCCTCACATTTACTTACATATTTCTTAATTGAGTCAGTGTTTAGCACTTTTTGTTAGGCCTCTTTTGAATTAATCTAGTTGACAGTGTTTTAAATTTACAGTAATTCTTATTGTTCTATTTGTAAATCCACTGAGGATGGTATAATGTTTAATATACCAAAGCGTTTGGACTATTGATATGTTTTTTATTACTATTGTTCGTTCCCAACTGGAACTACTATTACTTCTACAGTTGTTATAGTTGTCTAAAGGAATCCCGCGGTTTAAACCATCTCCAACCACATTTATACACATATCTACCCATATCTGCCCACATATTTATACCTACTGATAGGTATGGTACCTAACGGTACTTACTCAAAGATGTTGCCACTGTCAGAATTTAACATTCTACCACTCCACTTTATTACTTCTGCTAATTTATGGGCTATTTAATTACTTTATTTCAATTTCTGACTGTCTAATTGATAACAGACTTTCGTTTCATATAGAAAAACAGATTACACCATTATTTAGTATTAAACTAAACACATCGCAATGCAGCGGTCAGGAACTACTATATTTCTACATCACAGTAGACCGCTGAAGATTTTATAATAAAGTAATAAGTGAGTGGTGTTATTCCTAAAACAACCTAAATTAGATGGCAAAAAGCAAAATTACAAGTAAAGTAGCGTATCTTGCAAAATTTAGTGCAAATTAATTGGTTTCATGGTCTCTGTCATCTTTGTCATCCTAAAAAATGGGTGATTCTACTACTACTACTAACTAGGTCGAGCGAACTCGGGCAGTGGAAATGAGATCCTTCCAGGCTTCCCGATTCCCTAACTACTACTAGGTCGAGCGAACTCGGGCAGTGGAAATGAGATCCTTCCAGGCTTCCCGATTCCCCAACTACTACTAGGTCGAGAGAGCTCGGGCGGTGGATATGAGACCCCTTAATGCAAGCACTTTATGAATATGGAGCAGCATTCATTGCTAGGGGTTGGAGAATGGCCGATGTTACTACACAATTTGCAGCGGCAGCTATTCAGACACAGTTAGAATCTCTACAAAATGATAAAAAACGAAATAAAAGTAAATATACCATATTTTATGTTAGTAACACTGAACCTATATTAGGATCAATACAAAAGATAGTAGACAAACATACACCTATTCTAAGAACAGACATCAGGACCAAGCAACTCATTGACTCATATAAAATAGTAAATATTAACCGTAGGGCCCCTACGCTAAAGGGAATTTTAGCTCCATCCAGTTTAACATCAAAGCAGAAGAACCAGGCAAATACAACACAGGCTGGATCTAAAAAATGTACAAGACAGAAATGTATACCATGTGAAGCGATAAAACCAACAAAACAATTCGGATTAACCTCGACGAAAACTAAATATGAAATTAAACAGCGCCTTACCTGTGATGACAAAGATATAATATATTTAGCAAAATGTAAAATATGTAACTTACAAGGAATCGGATCAACAGAAACATTTAAACCAAGGCTATCACAATATAAGTGTAATATAAAGAATCATAAGCCACAAACGACTATAGAGAAACATTTTTGTAAAAATCAAAACCATGATTTTTCGCATTTCGAAATAACACCCATTGAAAAGGTCCATTACAAAGGCAGGGGAAAGAAAGATCAGCGACGGGAGATCCGTACAAGGGAAGGATACTGGCAGTGCACCTTAAGAACAATCAAGCCATTTGGTCTCAACACTATAAACGAAGCGGTTTGCAATAATTTCGGCTTAGACGTATTTAATCCAGATTAGAGAACTCATTATGTAGACTAATGTACTGTAGACGCTTAATTTTCATGGAAACTGTAATTAATTAGCTATTTATTTATTTAATTATTTAAATCACTTGAAAAAGAAATAATATTATATTATTTCGAAAGCTTGTGTAATTTCTTATAATTTTTATTTAACGTGGTTGATCTTGGTTTCTTGGTTGATTTATATACATATATATATATACGTACTATAAGGTAAGGTCTATAATTAAAGACATTTTCTACAAAAAACTATAGAGAACTACTGTAATCAGTACTCTTTTTATTTTGAAGGTGTATGTATACACTAAATCAATTCGTTGTCACAGTGATGTGTATATTTTTGATGCCTTAAGATAATTAGAAATATCATTTTAGTGTATTTGTCTAAAAATCATCAAGGCACTAATGTTGACTTGTGCCGTACTTAACATTTTCTGCAATATCTCAAGAACTATTCGCTCTACTCTTGTTTTGATAGTGTCTACCGAAACTAAATAGGTCATTGCGGTTCTAATGAGCATAATATTAATGAAGTAGGAGAACTAAAAGTTGTCCATCGCAAAAATTGAGTATAAGAATCACTTGCGCCAAAGGGTAGGTTCTGGCCATGTTCCGTGGCACAACTGCCTCTGAAGTCGAGGAAATCCTGCCAAGTACCTAACAGATCTAGACTTTGCTGATGACTTAAGAGTACTTTCAGAATCACTAGAGGGTGCACAACAGCTCCTCGGCTCATTAGAACAGGCTGCTTCTAGTGTTGGTCTTTTTTTAACACCAAAAAGACCAAAATTATTACAGTCAACTTTGAAAGTCCTCAGTAAGTCTCTGACCGGTTGAGCATAAGCTCAAAGGATGGTATGCTTGAGCATGTGGACGACTTCTGTTACCTGGGATCATGGATCCAGAAGTCAGGTGAGGACCTTCGAATACGTAAGGGAAAGGCATGGGCAGCCTTAAATAGGCTTTCCCGGATTTGGAATTCACAGAGAATTAATCGGAAACTTAAGGTCCGATTATTTAGAGCAGCAGTAGTTCCAGTACTCCTCTATGGGACTCCATGCTGGGCTCTAACTGCTGAGGACACCTAATCTCTGGATGGCACATTCACAAGAATGTTACGCCGGGTTCATTGTGTCAGTAAAATGCGCACATCTCCAACTAGACACTATATAACATTGGAGGTGTCAGATTGGTACCCCCAAGCTTGACACTAGAACAAAGTCGCATCCGCTTTTCAGGACCCTGCTTTCGCCGTGAGAACTACAGTAGCCAGTGCACAATCTTGTGCTTTGGCAGCATCATGGAGTGAATAAGCATGGTGGACAGCCCATGACTTTCTTGAGACGCATCTTAAAGGACACTGGCCTTGAAGATGCGGATGATCTAGCAAATGTCATGGGTGATAGGGCGCAATTTTGTCGACAAGCCGGCATAGCATTCTTAAAAATGCAGCAGCAATGCAGCATGCCGATCCTAGTAGTAGTAGTAGGCTCGATTAGTGAGAGTAGAGTTGGAGATATCGTGTAAGGTATGTACGATATTTAGGTACGGTAGGGGAGAGTAGAGTGTTAGATAAATATGTATGGTATAAAGTACGGTACATATGCTAGGGTAAGTGAGTAGAATAAGAAACGTATAGTATAGTATGTATAATTAATTAAACAATATATAAGAAATTAAAATAGAATAAAAGTTAAAATTAGTATTTAGGCCGCTAAAATAAAACATAGGGGAGAGGTTTAGGAAGGAGTTCGTGAGGGAAACCGGGAGACGTCCATTCGCCGGGCCAGTACTTATGTTTAACCATGGAATACTAAATATACACGGAACCGCATTAGTGTTATTTTTTCGGCCCCGAAATTTTTTTCAATAAAGTGGTAGTATATGCCATAGAAACCTCAGAAAAAAAATTTAAGCAAATTTGACCGGAGCGTTTCCATGGAAACCGGGCAAACATAAAATTTCTAGGTTTTGCCATTAATTAATTATTTTTTCCATCTACTACCCTATTTATTTTTATCCTATTTATTTTAATTTCTAGCACAGGTAACTATAGCAACGAGGTAAAATCTATTAATATATATATATATTAAATATATTTATATAAACACTGCTGTGGAAGCTAATTTTGACACTTTTATTAGTTTTATATATTACACCTTCCCCCCCCCCCCCCCCCCCCCCCCTATTAATACAATTTAATATCAATTCAATTTATAATTAAATATAATTAGTGTAGTGATTGTGGCACTACATGTGTCGAAAACAGTAATTTATTCTATCCTACTTTATATAATGTAATATATACAGTATGTATAGGGAGGCTATGTAATTGATTCTTTATGCAGTATAATAATAATAAACCATTAATAGAAACGGCGTTTCCGCCGGCTTTAGGCCTCTTCAGCAGTACTGCCAAGTACTGGACACCCCATTTCCAAAGATATATAGCTGTCACTAGTGGTGATTGTCAAGATACGAGTGGCGATTCTCCTATTATTCTGATTGCTGGCAGAGTCTCCAGGTGGCAGTGGTTGTAGAATCATCAGCCAGGGTGGCAGTGGTAGTAAATATGACAGCCAGGGTGGCAACGTGGCAGTGGTAGTAGAAACAACAGCCATGATGGCAACGTGGTAGGTAGTGGAAACAACAGCCAGGGTGGCAATGGATGTAGAGTCAACAGTCAGGGTGGCAGTGGTAGTAGAAACAACTACCAGGGTGGCAGTGATAGTAGAAACAACAGCCATGATGGCAACGTGGTAGGTAGTGGAAACAACAGCCAGGGTGGCAATGGATGTAGAGTCAACAGTCAGGGTGGCAGTGGTAGTAGAAACAACTACCAGGGTGGCAGTGATAGTAGAAACAACAGCCATGATGGCAACGTGGTAGGTAGTGGAAACAACAGCCAGGGTGGCAATGGATGTAGAGTCAACAGCCAGGGTGGCAGTGGTAGTAGAAACAACTACCATGGTGGCAGTGATAGTAGAAACAACTACCAGGGTGGCAACGAGGTAGGTAGTGGAAACAACAGCCAGGGTGGCAGTGGTAGTACAGTCAACAGCCAGGGTGGCAGTGGTAGTAGAAACAACTACCAGGGTGGCAGTGGTAGTAGAGATGACAGCCAGGGTGGCAACGTGGCAGTGGTAGTACTAACAACAGCCATGGTGGCAACGTGGTAGGTAGTGGAAACAACAGCCAGGGTGGCAATGGATGTAGAGTCAACAGCCATGGTGGCAGTGGTAGTAGAGACGACAGGCCAGTGCCAGGCAGTTTTGAAAGGGATGGATGTTATTTTGATTAATATCTGACTAAAGAATCCGTTTTTTCTTGTATAACTGTGGCGCTTTAAATCCATTCAGTCCCGTTTTATACATTTCCTGTTCATCAATAATTTCTTTCATGTGACTAGCCTCAGCCTTAAGGAAAACGTTTACCAGTTTTTGTAGTAATTTTGGTTTGAATTTCTCGCTGTGTTCAGAGCAGACAACTTCAGTGGTATCTATTTGGTTTACTAGGAGTCTATGTAATGTTGGACTCGCTTTGTTCTTGTTGTTTACCAAGGGATATGATTTTTTCAATATGTGAAATATATTGCAGCAAAGATGTACAAATCCATCACTCGGAAAACACAATCCCCCTCTGTCACGAAACGAAATGTAGCGAATATTCGTGGAACTTGATTGGGATTTATCTTTTAAATCGCATCTGGTACATGAACACAACGCATCTGAATTAGGAATTGACTGAACTGCCCATCCAGCCACGTCTGAAATAATCAATAGAGATTCATCGTCGAATATATCAAAATCATCATCTGCTGATAGTTTCGTAATTATTGGTCGTATATCTTCACTATTAGTTTTATCAAGGCAGTCAATGACATCTTGGTTGGAGTGTAGAGCTGCTTCGATTTGAATTATCTTGTTTGAGTTAGTGGCTTCCCGCAGACTTACAAGGAAGCGACCTCCCAACATCTGGCGATATTTGCTGAAATGTAACTCAATTTCATCGTCTCCAAGGACTGCCAGGTTAAATAATTGGTATTCGAGTTTGTTGAAGACCAAATCTAGGACCTTAATTGTGTTAGCAACTGTTAGTATGAGCGCTGAAAATGTCTGCGAAGTGAACCCTGCTTTATTTGAAGACTTCCACCTTGTCAGCCAGTCAAGGAAGGTTTGAAGGAAACTTTGCCGCTCACTGTCATAACGACTGAGTGTTCTTGTGTATGTAAGGATTAGACGTATTATGTTTACAGTTCATAAACTCCCAGAAGAGTCTAATAACACGGAAGTAATCAGCTGTGTCATTATGGAAGTTCTCTGTGCCACCACCCAAATACCATCTGAGGGCATCGATAGTACTATCATGGTACAGGTTGAGCATAAGCTGGGTGTTTTGCTTGCGCTTTCCAACGTTGATTGTTGCATATGTCAGCTTGTGGGCTTTTCGCAGATTGACTGAAGAATCACAATTAATTCTCTCTGTATCCATCTGATACACCATACGAACATCAGACATCGACACTTTAGCATTTGCTCCTATTTGAAATACGTCATTCATATAACTCCACTTAAATTCAGGAGGATAAAATATGCCGGTGTTAAATAAGTTATTTCGTGTATTCTTCATGAGGTGATTATAATCAAACAACGGAATTATATCACAAAGCTCTGGTTCATATATAATCTTTGAGTAAGCATTGACATTAACTGAAAGGCCATCAGTAACAAACACTCGTGGCTGAAACTCGGCCTCTTTTAAATGTTTCACAACTTCCTTGAATTCTTTTATCAACATGTCTCCAGTTAATGTCTCGTAACATGGCACTGACTTGACAATTATTCCATTTCCCCCACTTAGACCTCTTACCATAATATCCAGCAGGGTCTTTGGTGATTCAATAATACCTCCTGCACTAAATATTGATTCTCTCTGTAAGTAAATTTCATCCGCGTATATTACAACATTTTTTCTGATCCATACCAATGCTCTTTAGAAGTGTATAAACTTTTACATCACCTCTTGTCAACTTTTCAAAGAATGAAATGCTGGGTAGGTTCGGCATCAGCTTCAAGAGCTCTTTATATCCATTCCTGCTCTTATAACGTAGAATAAGACACTTTCTAATGATATTCTTGGGGTATATTCCTATCTTTTTATAATTGCGGTACTCGTCTAGAAATTCCATGAAATCTGAGTCAAAATTAGGCAATGAATGAAACTTGACCTCATTCATTAGCCTAAGCAAAACGCTTTTCTTCTGAACTTTATTATACCCACTTTTGTTATGTGGTAAATAGCTAAAATTAACGAGGGGTATTTTAGAGGTATTTTGAGAAACAATAAAGTACGTCGTTGAGATCTTAAGGAAGTAATTCAGTTTTAGATTTTCGGGGGAAATTTCATAAATCATAATTCCATCTTCACTTTCAACATCACACTTACACGCATGTACCTCTCTATTCTTAAAAACATCCTCGTCTTCAATCCATTTCTTTATATTTCCCAACTGCCACTCCAATTTGTCTTCTTCAACTAATTTTCTATTTTCGAGTAGGTTGTATAGTGTTGAATCAACTTTTCGTTTAGTTGGTGACTTTCGTAGTGGGGATGGTAATGGCACAGCCAATGTAAATATTGATGGAATTGATTCCTTTTTGAGATTGGAACTTCGAAACTGCAAATTTCTGTTCATCATAAAATCCTTCGGCTCGAAGTGAACTTTACAAATTCGATCTTTATCGTAATCGAATTCTCGACCTAACAAAAATATTAATCTAAAATAATTTATACGGCTAGTGTTCCGCCCGTGCCAGTATTTATATTTCACATTGCAATGTAAACTAATTACTACTGAATACAAAAACTCGAATCAATAATCAATTAATTTTTTACGAGCTAGTATCTTTTGAAACTATAAAAATGTTGAAATATTTGGCAATAAATTGTTAAAAGTTGAAATCTGATTTTTTTTAAATTACTAGCGAATTTAAAATTAAAAAATAATTAGCTATATGTTCTAGATCATTTTATTTTTTATTTTATTCTAGAATAGTTAAATAACTTTTATATGGTGTTCTATAACTAATATTGAAGCCATAGTAACAATGATTAAGGAACATACGCATACGCATGTGGCATACGGATAGCCGTTTTTTTAACTAGCTAGTATTTTTTGAAATTATAAAAAAATGTGAAAACATTGATTCTAGAATGTTTTCCAATATTAAAAAAACACTAAATAAAATATTATTTTTTTTATTTTCAAAAATACTAGCTAGTGAAAAAAATACTACTAGATGTCAGAAAAAATGTCTACTAAGGTTCTAGAACAATCACCAATGTTCTAGAACATAATAAAATGCATTTTATAAATTTGCTGTACCATGGCTACACACATACTATAGTAGTACCAAATAGATAACATGTCGTAGAACATTCCTTACCTGGCGTATTCAGCCCCTGACGAATCGCTTGTGAAGAAGTAATGAAGACCCTACTGTGTAGAGACAAAGGTTACCGCGATGTAGGCCACTGGTTAATTGTAATCGAAAAATTATCGGTTAAAATATTGTTTTAAAATAGTGCAGCTGTAGCTAGTTATGGTAATGATAACATTGTTGACAAACCAACGCATCAATATTACAACAGCGCAGTTCAAGAATTATGGCACTACTACTTGTTGCCATAGAAATATATCGCAAATAAGCTTAAATCGCCCCCAACACTGCATTTCTTGTGGGCAAATTTGAAAACTTTGACGAATTATATCTCGAGAACGCTCCGGTCGAATTTGCTTAAATTTTTTTTCTGAGGTTTTTATGTCATATACTACCACTTTATTGAAAAAAATATCGGGGCCGAAAAAATAACACTAATGCGGTTCCGTCTATATTTAGTATTCCATGGTTTAACTGATTTCTATTTCTGATGAAATATATGACTTGCTTTAATAGGTATGTATCTACTCTACATATTGTTTTTAATATCTATCTATAAAATATACAGGACCTAAAATTTGGAACGATTTACCCTTAGAACTAAAAATGCCCTAGCAAATAAATTAAAAAAACGTTTTCTCGATGCCTTGTCTTGAAGCTGGTAAAGATTCCACAATAAAGTATCCACTTTGCGACATTAGGCATACTGTCCATACTCTAGTTAGACCTATAATGTAGATCTATCTGTGCTTGACTTTTATACAATAAACAACTACAATATATCCAATATGCAGTATATTCCTGATGGGTCCCGCACTAGCAAGCAACTATTTCATAAA
>JAUCBJ010008842.1:0-36426 GCA_032718475.1 Nemertoderma westbladi
AAGCCATATCGTTGCGAGTAGTTTAAGTCATAACTCTGTTTATGTAGATAAAGCGCCACGTCCTAAAGGAACTGTTAATATTACCGAAGGTGAATAATATTGTCAGAGATTATATAATACTATCAGTCGAATAATACATTAGGCTTACATAGCAATACAAATTAAACCGTCGAACCCAATCTCCCGGGAATATCCAGCGGGTGAATGGTCGCGCACGGATTGGTTTCGACTAGTGTAGTGAATCAAATACTTGTCATAGACTAAAAAGCAGATTTATTATCTAGAAGACATTCTAATTTGGCGGGTTAAACTGCCAAAGGTCTGAAAGCGCGAACACGCTGTACAAAAATAAAGGATCAAGAGACGAGCCGGACTCACTTCGAGGTATCGCTGTACAAAGGTAAATGATAAAGAGATGGTCGTTTAGATACTTCCGCCAACTCCTACAGAAATAGAGGGTTACCTACGGACGGAGAAGGTTCCCTTCCACGATGTAATTGCTCTTCCACTGAAGAATGGAAACTCGCCATATCGGAGTTTTCATATAATCTGTGCTCAGGAGCACCGCGATACTGTCATGAATCCCGATCTCTGGGATTCTGGTATCTCGATTAGGAACTACCGTTTATCCAATGGAGAACGTGCTAACCTAGGTTTGCGACAAAGAGAAATGGGAAACCGTTATTCTTAGAACTCTAACACTGAAACTGATGAAACTATAATACAGGAATAGGACTGGAGCTCGTCTGTTAGGGTACGTTTGTGGAATCTTGAGGGTTTTAACATTCTATCAAACCTTCTTACAGAACAATTACTCTATGACAATGGCGATATTGTACTTTTCAACAAAACTTTTCTCTGCAACCCTACCGGTACTGGATCAGGATATAATATTCCTTACTACCCGTTCATACAACCCGCAAAACAACCACCTCGGTGGAGACTGTACGGGGGTCTTATGGTCCTCAGCAAACCGTTTCTCAAACCATCTTTGATAAAGAAAACTCCCGAATTTGTTGTTGTTAAAACAATTCTAGATTATTTCAGTGTATTCTACTTTCCTCCTGATGTCCCCTTAGAAGACATTCTACAAAATGTTAATGAAGTACTCACTTATATGGATCCATCCGCAACAATCGTTATAGGTGGTGATTTTAACTGCCGCATAGACAATAGAACTCGAGGTTCAGAATTATCAGACGAACTTAAAAGTTTCGGATTCATTTGACTCAACTCGCCAGAAATACATACCTACATATCCCCACGATTTATTTATTATTTCTTAGATATTATGTTCCAAAAATTCCATCACCAGTTCCTACTCCTACTGTCTCTCTGAATCCGATCCGGAAACACCAACCAGTAACAGTCACTCTCAATACACAGGTCAGGTCAGGTATTCTAGGTCATTGATCAAGAAAACTTGCCACCTCCATGCAGCATAAAGGAGGTGCCACCTGTAGCTGCATAGACCCTTTTACTAGGGCAAATCTGGTCCTGTAACTAGGACCCCCTTCGTTCTGGGATAAGGACGCCCTTGGTCCTGGATTAAGGACCCATATACTTGGCTGCAGGGGTATATGGCCTGACCAGGCAGATGGTGATCTACCAATGGCTGGTCAGGAGTAGAGTGTTCTCATGTCCACTCTGAGAGCACTTCACTGCGACCTGCACCTGGCAGCAAGGGTACAGGGCATGACCCAGCAGATGAGCTGCAACAGCCAATGGTGGGTCATGTGCGCCAGAGTAGATATGGGTGATGGGCCTCATATCTGACTCCATTGCGACACCCACCCTGTGGAATGGCAAACCGGGGTGTGGTATTTGCCCCGAGAGCTGACTCGGCAAAAAAGCACCCCCCAACCCCCATTATGGATTACATTAGCAATGCGGAGGTCCGGCCACTAGAGGCCAGTGGAATTACCGGATACAATCGGCCTCACAGGCGTCAGTTAACTCCTGACCGGCTGCCTGTCTCACCCTCTACTGGAGAGAGAGCAGCCAACAATTATTTGAGTCCCTTTCCTGATGACCTTTCTGGCCCAAACCCTGGGTCACCGGGGAGGCCAGATTGTGATGGGGAGAGGGATTCTGAAGTTGGAGGCTACTCTCATGTTCCACCCCGACCAACAAAGCCATTGGTGAATCTGAGGCAAGTCACTAGACTAGCCTCAGTAAACACCCTAACACTCGGGTCCCCAATGCGACAAGGTGAGCTGACTGCCTTGGCAGATAAGATTTCTCTTAGCGCAGTGGGTGTTCAAAAGCACCGAATGCAGACTGGACAGACTGATGAGGTTCTGATTAAGGACATGGGGGGCGGTTGGCGACTCGCCCTCGCGTCAGCAGATAATAGTGGCAATGGTGGAATTGGTCTATTGATGAATCCAACTGCACATGCAGCATTGGACAAAATAGACAAAATCTCTAACCGCATCATCCGTTGCCACTTCTCGTGTTCTGGAAGACTGGCTAAGAAGTTTCCTAAGGTGGTTCTGATTGTGTGCTACTCTCCAACTAGTGTTGCCCCTGTAGAGAAGGTGGAAAATTTCTACCACAATCTACAAGCAGCTACTGATGGAGTGGATCAGCATGCATTCTTAACATTCCTGGGAGACTGCATCAATCACCTACATCGCCCTGGGTCTATAGCAATAGTGTTAACCGAAATTCCGTCCATCTTCAGGATTTTATCTCTGGAAATGGATTGTTTTCGGCTGGAACCCAGTTCAAGAAGCGAACTGGAAAGCTATGGACTCATAGTGGACCCAGTGGTCACAAGTCCCAGATAGACCATATTCTGTTTCGTAGGAAATACAGGAGCTCTATACAAGACTGTAATGCATTTACACTTCGACCCTTCTCCAGTGATCACCGCCTTATTGTGGCCAAGGTAAGACTTAGTCTGCGTGCTAGCAGAACAACGAAATCTGCCTTGCCGCGGCATCTTCTTGCTGCCGACACCTTCTTCTCGTGGGGTTAAACCTTCTTGAGGCGTGCTTTCGAAATGTTCGTACAATTCCGATATTGTTAAAACAAATGTTAGACACATTCTCAATACAACGACTTGCGCTTGATGAAACGTGCTGGATGTCACCAACAGCAGCCAGATACGAACCTTGAGCAGAAAATTTTAGCGCAGTACAAACTTGTAGTGAGACAGGAAGGCTGCAGCTTCTTTTGTGGTATGCGCCAATGGGGCAAATATCCCACTACACAATACACATATCAGCAACCATTTCTTTGGGAAACCTGTAACATTTTAAATACTGTAGTACGTATTGATAGCATAAAATTATTGCTAAATGACACTACAGTAGATAAAGTTAAATGAAACCCCTTGCTGCCATTTAAATTAAGGGATGTATTAACTATTTACATCGTTGTGTGCAAAGTAGCACTTTGCAGCATTAAGACCCGAGTTTATTTATGTACCGAGCGAGCGCAGCGAGGGAGGTTTACATAAATAAACAAGGGTCTTTAACGCTGAAAAGTGACCATTACAAGCAATGATTTATGTAATTTTATAACATTATGTCAACTTATCTGCGTTCTGTATTTGAAGAAAGGATTTTATGGATGCTCATTTGAACATTTTAATCATGTACTACAGTATTTCGAATATTAGTGAAAATTATTAACAGGTACCGGTACTATAAATGTATATCTAATTAAAGTTATTGTGGTTATCTCCTGCATGGTTATGATAAATCTTTGATCCATCGTCGACAGAAGCAAACTGAGTCACCGTCTGTGTCCGTTTAGTTTTACTGAACACTGTTGCCATATTTTCTTTGTTAATTTTCTCTAAAATGTCTTCTATAGGACGTATGGAATAAAGTCTTACACGATAAACAATTATTTACATACAGTAGCCCCGTCACTTCAAACTGGACGCACGCATTATGCAAAGGTACTGGTTCAGTATGCCTACACCCTCCACCAAATTTTATCTACTAGCTAGTTTTTAATAATTTTTTTTTTGAAATGTACCAGAACATTTTAGCTATTTTATTTTTAAAAAATAATGTTCTAGAACAAATATTTTTTGTTCTAGAACATTATTTAGACAAAAGCCTGGGTTGTATTTAAAAAGAATGGGATGGAAAAAGCAAGGAGGTAAAATAATTTTTTTTTAATATTTAACGTTCTTACTATCTCTAAGCCATACCATCTTAGTGTCAGAAGTTCAAATATAAACCTGATGATAAAAGCCATGAAAAACTCGGTCAAAAAGTGTCAACCCAATATAAAAATTTGAGACACATTAGGGCCTATGGTACTAGTACTCCACAACGATTTCTACGCACAAAGTGGCACAAGTGTATAGGACTAGCTAGTGTCTATAAAAGATAATAAAGTTTCCAGAGAATCATTAAAAATTATAAATACTGTTGAAATAACGAACTCATAAGATTTTAATACAAACCTTGCTTGTCTCTAAAAAGTTGTTCCAGAATGAAAATATTTGTTCTAGAACATTGTTTTTTAAAAACAAATAGCTAACATGTTCTAGAACATTTCAAAAAAAGAAATTAACAAAAATTAATTAGTATAAAAAATTTGGTGGGGCGTGTACGCATACTGAACCAGTACCTAATAATGATCAGTCAATCGATTCATCAATCGATCACTCAGCCAATAGTTGTTACCTTTTTGTTATGAAAAATTATCATATTGATAATAACGTTGATATTCAATTATTGATTCAAATACACATGAAAGGACACCGGACTTGAGAATATGGATGAACTGGGAAAATGTATGGCGACCGTAAAATCTGGGGGCGCTATGTTGTTGGGTCCGCCGGCACTGTGTGTGGCTGACCGCGAGATCTGGGGGCGCTATGTTGCTGGGTCCGCCGGCACTGTGTGTGGCTGACCGCGAGATCTGGGGCGCTATGTTGCTGGGTCCGCCGGCACTGTGTGTGGCTGACCGCGAGATCTGGGGGCGCTATGTTGCTGGGTCCGCCGGCACTGTGTGTGGATGACCGCGAGATCTGGGGCGCTATGTTGCTGGGTCTAGCAGGCACTGTGTATGGCTGACCGCGAGATCTGGGGAGCTATGTTGCTGGGTCTAGCAGGCACTGCATCTTGGTGCATGCCGATCATGATCACGTGTTAATTCCAAAAAATTGATGATATTACAAATAATATGCAGACTTTAGTATTAGGGGGCTTGATTGATTGATTGATTTTTTTAACACTAGGTATAAGTAACGCGTTCAAAGTTTACAGCACAATAGAGTAAAATGTGGTGACATTTACAACGACATACTTTTAAATAAAATATATACAAACAGTAAGATAATAACATATATGATACAGCATGTCGAAAAAAGTAGAGTATATTAATAAAAGTATTAAAATATAAGACAGAATAATTACATGACTTGTTTATTGTGTCTAGGCCCATTTGAATAGAGTGAATTAAATTGTCCATGTGGGTGAATACCAGTTCAATCCTACACAACCAACGACGAGATATTTTTTAAATGTGTGTTTCCCGCACTAATTAAATCAATTAAATCAGACCTTTTCTGTAATATCTTCTCGATTTAACACATCAAGCCACTCGATTCAGGGTACCGTGTTACTTACTACCCCCTTATTCAGGTGTTTCTAACCAAACCTTTCCATCACACTAACACTAACGCAGCAAAAGTGAATAATTTTTTGTTGGATACATTTTAAATTATCCTTGAGAAATAAAGAGGTCTTTCAAAAGTTTAAAATGAAGCTACACACAATTTCTTGCGAAATTTTAAGTATAAAATAATGTTGAAAAAGTATGAATAATAATAATTGTAGAAAAATGAGTGGTAAATTGTAAATATATATAAAAGATTCTTACAGGACATGGTACATTTAAAAATAAAACAATGAAAAGTTTAATTTAGATATTTTATACTACTACTGTACATATTGGCCGATAAATAATAAGTTTTTTCTACAGTACCGTATATTTCTCGTTATCTTTTACTCGTAATATTGTTTACGTTACGAGGTCGTCCCAAACCAAGTTGATCGAATTCCTGAGTTAATTGTTGAATCTTCATATCTTTAATGGCGACTAAATGCTCGAGTTTTCCTATTTTTTCCTGTAAAAGACGCACTGTCTGCTGGGATGCGAGCAGTGCCTCGTTCTTCCGGTCGAGGAGCCATCGAGCTTCCTCGGAAAGTTGTGAATCGGACGCGAGTCCGTCTGGTCTGGGAGGGATGTAAACCGAGGGGCTCACCATAATAACGTCCGGTGTAGCAACGGGTGGACCACGTTGGCGGTTTAACGGTAATGCGGGAGGTTTGCGTTTCTCCCTAGGTAGTGGCTTTCTAGCAGCTGGAGTCTGACTGTCGACCCAGTATCGGTACTCGTCGTAACTCCTGTCTGACTCCTGTCGTTTATCCCTTCCATCCACGATTCGTTTTATTTCGAAAAGAACCGACTCGATTGCGTTCGGTTTGGCGCTAACTAAATTTCCCATAACAGTTTTATCGATATTATAACCAAATTTATTCAACACTTTTCTATTCAATAGATTCCAGTTAACTAGTTTCTGCTTGACTGCATGGGACGCTGTGTAGTTGTGCATATCGACTAGGCGCGGGTAAAACCTTTTAACAACTTCAGCGCAAAGAACGCCATCGGCAAAGTCCCGCGATATATTTTTCTTGGGTCTGGACAACGATATTTCGTCTATCCATGTGTAAAGATCTTGTAAATCAGCATCATTCAGCACCTGCCCCATTTCGTAAGACATTTACTTACAAAACCGGAGTTTATGTAGGAGTAGGCCTACGAGCAAATACCAGCAAATAAACAAGTTTTTCATCGTAGCACTTGTTAATTTTTATATATAATTTCAATTTATTATACTGTAGTTCATTTTAAAAAATATTATTCTAGAAGGAATACCGTTTTGACTAGAGGTCTGTATAGCACTACATTTTTAAAACATATATCATTGTTACATGGCAACGTTGAAGAGTTGTAGAACAAATGAAAATAATTATATACTATTCTAAACCATAAATAAAATAAAATAATATTACGTTCTAGAACATATAGCTAATTTATTTTTAATTTTAAAATAGCTAGTAAATTAAAAAAAAGTATTTAAATGAATTTCTGAATACATTTAAATGAATATTGAAAATTGTTATATTTCTAACATATACCGGTAGCTATTTTTTTTAATTAAAATAGCTATTAAATTAAAAAATTTATTTTTAAATCAATTTCTGAATAGGCCTACATTTAAATGAAAATTGAAAATTTCCAAAGCACCAAACATTAATAAAACAATTTTATATTTTTTTAAATTACAAGCTAATTAAAAATTTATAAATAACTAGCTATATGTACTAGAACGTTATATTTTTAATTTTATTTAAGTTCTAGAATTAGGGTATAATAATACTGTATAAGATTTATAATTTGTTCTAGGACTCTATAAAATGTTGCCATGGTAACCATGATTTATGGTATAAACATGTAGTGCTATGCGGATTCGGAACTGTTACCTTAGTTTTAATATTTTCTTTCTACGTCAAGAGTCAGTCCCCAAATCTGCAAACTGTGATAACAAATGCACGTTATTCAAGAAAGATCGATCACTAAGGAGACGTGGGGGGGGGGGGGGGCGTTGTTGGACGCAAATCCCAACTCGTCGAATTTATATTTCGTCTTAATGTTAAATTAAAAATTAAGGGGAATGAGCGTTTACAAATTGCACTCTTATTCTAACCAAAACAATAAGTTAAAGACAATAGAACAGGTTACAGTTGTATTTTTTAGGAGTAATCAGCTGTTATTTGCTTCGATTTTACCCTGGAGCGGTATAAAGTAAAAAAAATGTAAAATGTTTATTCGGCTGTTAGGCCAGGGATTACGTGCAAAGTCGGGCGATCTACTGCATTTCCAGTGCGGGCCCCCTCGAACTATACTCCGCAGAGGAAAAGCCAGTACCGGTACTCATTTAGCTACCACTTCAGAATGCAAGCAAAAATGCGCCCTTGTTACACCCGCTTTTTATTCCGTCGAAAGTCCCATTATCTGTAGCTGGGAAATAAATATGAGAAATAGAGCTATAACATTTACGCTGTTACCTACTATATAAATACATAATTTAATAAATGTATTTATTGCTCTACTGCAGAAAGGCCACATATGAAAGCATTAAAAATGACTGAAATAATAGACATAAAATAAGATTACTGAAATAATGTCTACCATAAGTCATAGTCGTTGAATTAAATCGTATCAATATAGGAAAAAAAATAGTGATAAAATATATATGCTTAGTTATTTCCCCCCAAAAATACCAAGCCCCATTTTTAATCAACTCCCCCCAAACAAAACCCTCTTAGAAATGTTTGAAGCCTTAGTAATAAATTACTCGTAGGTGAATGAAGGTAATGGGGAATAACACACTTATTACCCTATTATTGAGTTATTTTCCCGGTTATTTAACCCTTGGGCAGGAACACCCTCGGGCTTCGCCCTCGGGTTGTTTCCTGCCCGCGGGTTAAATAACCGGGAAAATAACTCAATAATAGGGTAATAAATATAGATATTCAGTTTACCAGTAACAGGTAGGCCTACCGGTACCAGTAAAACTTGGCATATATACAGATATACATGAAATTCTGCATTACGTTCCGGTTTGGAGCACATAGGGAAATATTTACATGTGGTTGCTAGGCAACATTGCTGTGTACAATGGCCTATCGCGCTATCACTTCTCAGATTTATTATTCGCTGATTCATTTAAATGTTTGGCGGTAGGTACCTCATCCCATGCTAAATGATCGCAATAATTTTTCTTGTCCGTTGAAATCACTCATAAAGTCCTTTTTTTTCCTTTTTATGTCCGCCAGAAATTTACCGTTAGGTTGCATGCTACCGGTTTCTCTACTGCTGTTCTCTTAGGCTTCTGGGCTATCAGTACCGGTATTACAATATACGTCAGCGGCTTGGACGTCCATAAATTAGTTTTTGGACGTCCATAAATTAGTTTTTGGACGTCCATAAATTTGTTTTTGGACGTCCATAAATTAGTTTTTGGACGTCCATAAATTAGTTTTTGGACGTCCATAAACTAATTTTTGGACGTCCATAAATTAGTTTTTAGGCGTCCATAAATTAGTTTTTGGACGTCCATGAATTAGTTTTTGGACGTCCAAAAATTAGTTTTTGGACGTCCATAAATTAGTTTTTGGACGTCCATAAATTTGTTTTTGGACGTCCATAAATTAGTTTTTGGACGTCCATAAATTAGTTTTTGGACGTCCATAAACTAATTTTTGGACGTCCATAAATTAGTTTTTAGGCGTCCATAAATTAGTTTTTGGACGTCCATGAATTAGTTTTTGGACGTCCATAAATTTGTTTTTGGACGTCCATAAATTAGTTTTTGGACGTCCATAAATTAGTTTTTGGACGTCCATAAACTAATTTTTGGACGTCCATAAATTAGTTTTTAGGCGTCCATAAATTAGTTTTTGGACGTCCATGAATTAGTTTTTGGACGTCCAAAAATTCCTGCTTTTTATATTTTTTTAAATAAATATGACGGAATTCTGCCACATTAGGCTTTTTTCACAAAGCTACTTTATTAAGAAAACCTGACCCCACACAAAGCCGCTAACATACAGTAGAGCAGTATTTTGCAGTATTGTTGTATTGTACTGTATGTATATAAAGCCTATACCTTTAGAAAGAATTAAATAGCATTATACTACTCAGCTCCTGTACAATAATACTGATACCAGTACTCTGATATGTATCCTAAACAGTTGTAAATGAGAGAGAATGATGGTAATTAATAAACTTATTTCAGAATTTTAGTACCGGCTGACCACGCTACCTTTTAAATACTTCTAAATCATACATACTTTTAAATCAATTTTAGATAAATTGATACATATCTGGATAATGCATTTAAAAAATGGATCATAACAACTGTAGGCCTAATGTTTGGGTAGCTGTAGTGGTACCTCTCAATCTATAATGTAGTTCTAAAATAACAGATCAGGCCACATACTGTAGAGTGTGTTCGAAAAATCGACTTATTCCCCATTCAGCCATTATTTTGATAGCGGAAACACACTGATATCGAAAATATCGGGCCGGTTTTAGCTAAAAGGCAAAGGGGTTGTCCCATTAAAGGATATATACAACTGTACTTAATGTAAAATAAAGCCTCTGTAAACCTGCTCCTTTGTCTCAATGGGTAAAGTTATCGTTTATTGTTTTGATTAGAAAAGCCCGCCTCTGTAACGCTCTTTTCCCTCAATTGGTAATGTTATCGTTTAATCACTATTGTTTTGGTTAGAAAAGACCATCTATGTAGCCTGCTCCTTTCCTTCATTTGGTAAAGTGACTGTTTATTGTTTTGGTTAGAAAATCCCGCCTCTGTAACATGCTCCTTTCCTCAATTAGTTAAGTGATCGTTTATTGTTTTGGTTAGAAAATCCCGCCTCTGTAACCTGCTCCTTTCCCTGATTTGGTAAAGTGACCAATTTATTGTTTTGGTTAGAAAGGCCCGCTTCTGTATCCTGCTCCTTTCCTTGATTTGGTATATTGACCGTTTATTGTTTTGGTTAGTAAGACCCGCCTCTGTAACCTGCTCCTTTCCCTCAATTAGTTAAATGATCCTTTATTGTTTTGGTTAGAAAATCCCGCTTCTGTGACCTGCTCCTTTCCCTGATTTGGTAAAATGACCGTTTATTGTTTTGGTTAGAAAGACCCGTCTCTGTAACCTGCTCCTTTCCTTAATTTGGTGAAGTGACTGTTTATTGTTTTGGTTAGAAAATCCGGCCTATCTAACCTGCTCCTTTCCATCAATTGGTAATTGTTTTTGGCTATAAAATGAGTGTTTTGCTACGTCATATGGTAATCGATTATCGACAACAACCACAAACTATTAAATGTTTGACAAACTATCTCATTGTCCATAAATCATAGAATTTTGAATGTTTTGCCACTATATTATTGTAAATGAAACTGTCTGACAGTTAAGAAATCAACAAATTTTTAATGTTTTGGCACAGGCATAGTGAGATCAACTGTCCGACAGTCCAGAAATCAACAAATTTTGAATATTTTGGCATAGGTATGTTTAAATCAACTGTCTGACAGTCCAGAAATCAGCAGTCTGACAGTTTGAAGAAATACATACATAAAAAGTCATTAAAGGGACAACAAAAGTCATTATGCACAATTCGTATAAAAAGGCGGACAAAAAAGTCAAAATAAAAGGACATAAAAAATCACTGCCTTGATGTCAATGAAAAGTTAAATACAGTAAACAGGTATCACTAGAGTCAAACCCAACCCCACAAATTACAATTAGCACAGGTGATCCTAATAAGTTAGCGGTGAATGTGCATCACACGAAACACCGAGAGGCAAACCGAAGGCTTCTCCATCTTTGACTGTTTTTAACCGTAGGCCGAAGGGATAGCGCCTTTTTAAATCCCAATATTGAACACAAATACTGTAGACAACCTTATTCTCCTAACTGTAGCAGAAGTCAGCTTCTGATGAATACCATTACATATGCATGTACAGTCTTTTTTTCAAGGCGTGTTTATGTTGAATTTGGAGTTGACTGCATTATGTATGTACACACGTGCGTTTGTAAAACGAAGTTCCCAGCAAAATTTGCGGATCCTGTTGGGGATCCAATAGAAGCAATGACGGATCCCAGTAGGATCCGCGGATCCTGTGATAGTCTTATTATGGTATCCCCCAATAAAAAAATTGTAAACCGCGGATCCCATATAAAACCTGTGACGGGATCCACGAAGGATCCCGATTTATCCGTTTGTCAATCTACGCGTCCCCGCCGTGTGTGAAAGGTAAAAGAGTTTGCGTTGTTCGTCGTATATAATTTCCGGGTATAATAGATAGATATAAATAGTATGTTGTAATGTAGAGACTGAATGTTGATATGTGGAAGGCGGGATACGGTGATTGAAGTCCCGGTACTTCCCTAGCTAAACTAACCTAACTAACACCAATAACACACTGAGATAACACAATAACTGATTGCTGGTACCTAATAATATATTGCACGGTTTGGCCTTGCTACAGTACCTAGCCGATGCTTCCCCCCCTGATTGGCTAATATCCCTGTTGGCGCCCTTTGGAGTGTTCCCGTTCACTCCAGCTATTCTCCCTCTGTTAGGGGTTTGGCCCCTGACCCTTATTGTGCGTTTCTCCTTCCCACTTTGTTGGGGTGACACGAGTTATTGGTTACCCAATCTCGTGGCCCCCAATATTGCTTAACGGTTGACTTTGTGGGGTGTTAGTGGAATTGAATAAGCTAACACTCCCCCCCATGCTATCTTCCCGGTGAGAAGATAGCATCCACCTTAAAGTGCGCTACAATTCCGCTGGATCCCGATCTGGTATCGGGTGTGGGGTGGAACTATTTTCTCTCGGAGCCGGCTTTCCAGGCCGCTCCCTATGGGTATGATATCGCTACCCGGTTCGCCTGGCGTCCCATGTCGGGCCGATCGTGCGCTCCTCTCACACGACTTTTGTTTCCCCAACACTTCGCCTCTTTAACTCTACCCTGTTCTCACCCTGACTCTCCTCTACTTCTCCTCACTACCGCTCTAACTTTCGGACTTCCCTGTCCCTCACTCAGCCTCTTATTCCTCCCACACACTTGAATTGCATTCGCACTCTCTCCGCACTCTGCACTATCACCTCTACTCGACCTCTCTTTGACTACCCCATCCCTTCTGACGAATCTCACTCCCCCTTTGTGCCGTCACACTCAAGAAATGTGAAGTCGTCTGGCGTCTCGTCCATAGTACCGTAGTCAGTTAGCCCCCCAGTCCCAGTAGCTAATTGAGAAAGGTTGAATGACTATAGTACTTACTTCGAACGTATATTTCATTGCTAAACTACTGATTACTACGTACGTACATATAAATTGCACTTATTTAATTATTTGCATCATTTTGAATTCGTACTTAATAGTTCGTACGTCCCACGTGGCGCCTTCCAG
Source organism: Nemertoderma westbladi (assembly GCA_032718475.1). Taxonomy (NCBI): domain Eukaryota; kingdom Metazoa; phylum Xenacoelomorpha; order Nemertodermatida; family Nemertodermatidae; genus Nemertoderma; species Nemertoderma westbladi. The sequence continues at coordinate 13,022 of JAUCBJ010008842.1, forward strand.
GCGTACCACATTGAAGTCTCAGTTCATCCCCCCCGACTTTGGGAACCACCTCAAGTCTTTCCCTTTGCCGTCCTCCTCCCTGGGTCGTTTCCTGGTCACTACCGCTCCTCTGGGATCCGCTTTCTGTCTTCGGACCCTCGCCGCCACCTCCTTACTGATCCCGGTCGTTGGCTCTTTGGGTGCTGGTGTTATCAGCTCCCGATATCGCTTCGCGGGTGGCCCCTCCGAGTGGCCCTGTTGTCTCCCCCTGGTGGTGTCCCATAAGATCATCTTCATTGCCCGCGGCACGTGCTCCGCTAGGAAATCCCTAAACTCCCCTCGATTCTGTGGCGTCCACCTGTCCAAATACCTCTGTGTATTTATCACCCCGGCATACGACGCCGCCGTTGCTACCTCTTGATAGGTAAACGGTAGCCTCCGCTTTATGATTTCCATGTGAGCCTCCTGGTTGATAAGGAAGAAACCCCACTTGAACTCCTGGGCCTTCATGCGCTGGCGCGTCATGGCCCTGACGTCGGCCCACTCCTCGAAGGTTCTGAACTTCTCTTCGTCGTCCATCCAGTCGCACTGGCGTCCGTAGTGTCCCCGAAAGTTGCACTTCGGACATCGGTTATGCAACTGTGGACACGCCCCCATCCTGTGGCTCGACTCGCGGCAGTAGAGACAAAAGGTCCCCTTTTGGAATCGGTACAAACAGCTCCTTTCCTGGTGGGTCTGTCTCCCACAGTAATCGCAACCGAGTACCAATGTCTCCCGCCCCACGTCGTCTTTCGTCCCAAGCGATCTCCGCGGTCTGTGGAGTCGCTGGTAGGCGAACTTCTGCACGTTAGTGTCCCTGTCTACGTCGATCTCCTCGCCCCTCTCGGGCATCGTCTCCCCGAATACTACCCGTGGTGCCGTCCCCGGTTGCTCGCCCAACCTGATAGTGCTCCCCGCGAAATCCATCGCCGGTTCCTCATGCACCCAGGCCCGCTTGCCGGGTCTATCCCAGAAGGCCCTCGCCCCACTGGCCGTCACCACCCTCCCGCCAACCCAGTCCGTGTCCGAGTGGCCTATCCTCCCAATGGGCGGCATCTCTCCGAACTCGTCGTCGTCTTCATCCTCCTCTGGCATTGTTTCCAACCCCGGTATCCCGATGGATCCACTATGTCCCTTCCCGCCTTGGCTCTCGCCCGTGGCTCTCCATCCCTCTAGCCCCCTTAACTTCCTTGGCGGTTGTTCGCCTTCGGCGCCCGCTGGTATGGGCATCGCTTGCAACCCCGACGTCGACTGTTTCGGCGATCCCACCGTCCATCCCAGTTCTCGCCCTAGAGACTCCCCCGAACTCCCTGATGAAGTCCAACGAAGTTCGTCTAAGCCTGCCTGTTCCTCGAAGCCGTAACTCTGCGTCCTGGCCTCCTCTTCCCTCTCCTCTGCTTCTATCCTTTCCCGTCTAGCGACTTCTTCCAGTCGCTTTGCCTCTCGTCTATCTGTCTCTAGCTGCTCCCATCTCTGATACGGCGTATCTGTCTCCCCGTCTATCAGATGTCGGCTGTTGTAATACACCGACTCGCCCTTCAGCCCCGGGTGGTCTACCAGACCGTCGAAGGCCGTCTTAAAGGCTCTCCTGTAGCTTAGTGGTGATCCCAATAACAGAAATGCCGCTGGTTCCCTCTCGATAACCACGGTCATGAATAAGTTAAGTAAACTTATCATTATCCAATCTTCCTGCAGGATATATCGCTTCTGATATACCTTTATCGCTCCTCTGCGGAATTGATACACCTCTTGCCTTCCCGGTCTCGCTCCCCACTTTAGCGAGTTCGCTAGTTCTGCTCCGTATTCCTCCCTGAACTTCCCCCAGTCCATCGGTTTGTGGCATACGAGCCCCAATAGCTGGCCCATTGCCACCGCCCCGCATTGGCCTGTGTTCCCGACTACTCCCAACCCATCTGGTGCCGTCATAGCCATGAAGACCTTCTGCATATCCAGGAGGTTGGTGGTGTCCGGACCGATGATTCTCTCCGCGTCCTCGCGAATCGCCGATCCCACCTTCGTCGTCGACTTCTCTCTTACCAAGACTTGCACCGCTTTCGGCAACCGGTTTAACTTCGGCACGTCCTTTTTCCCATACGTTCCTAGATCGAATAAGAAGATGTCCCCATTTGGCGCAGCCAAATGTAGGAGTATGGTCCTGGCCGACCCCGCTGATCCTCGTCTCGAACCCTCCTCGTCTTCCACGGTTCCCTCGTTGTCTAGGATCATATATCCTCCCCTGTTGACGGACTCTATGAACCTCTTCCAATCCTTCTTCGGCGACTCCCTCGGGTACTTCGGAATCCCGAACTTCGCCTCGTCCCCTTTCACCACGTAGTGGAAGTGTTGGAAGATCGCGTTGTCCAGCGACGGCGTCCCGTAGGTCCCGACCAGCCGCTGTTCGTGCATCTCCCGGAAGTGGTCCTGCAGCGCTCGTGCCGCGTGACCCTTTTCCAACCTCTCGTAGTATCCTCTCGTCTTCTCTTCCGGATGCCTCTTGGTGAAATCCACCAGTATCTCCTTTCCTCCTGACTCCGCCTTTCTCTTTCTGATCAGTTTTCCCGCAATTCCGAACACTCTCACTCGCTCACCTATAAGGTGGTGCCTTACCAAGGCGCAATACAGATGAGTGACAAGTTTCTGATGGTCTGCACAGTGCGAGAATGGCCTATTTTCTATCTAACTACGCCTTTTAGCCTAATTTCTATTACTTAATTTTGTAGCTAACAAATGTACCCTATTTGCAATTTCTGTCCGTTGCTTTAATTATGTTCCAGAATAATTTCCCTCCTGTTACCATAATTTGTAATCTTTAGCCCTATTTATTCTATTTTATTTCTAATCTATTTCTACTATTTACTGCTTATGGATTATTCTATTTCATAATCCACATTCTGACCTACTCTATGGGCCTGTGCAGTACAGCAGTATATGTCGCGTGGCCTACACGATCAATCCAACTGTACTCATATGCCCCCCTCTCGCTACTAACTACTAACTAATATCTATTCTATGTATACCCTTCCACCTCTATCTCTTACTAATCGGTACTACGTACCCTCTTACTACTCTCTAACTAACTAACGGTACTACGTACCCTCTAACTCTTACTCTAACTCCACTAACGGTACTACGTACCCTCTTACTACTCTCTAACTTCACTAACGGTACTACGTACCGTCTTACTACTCTCTAACTCCACTAATGGTATTACGTACCCTCTAACTCTTACCCTAACTCCACTAACGGTACTACGTACCCTCTTACTACTCTCTAACTAATGGTACTACGTACCCTCTTACTACTCTCTAACTAATGGTACTACGTACCCTCTTACTACTCTCTAACTAATGGTACTACGTACCCTCTTACTACTCTCTAACTAACGGTACTACGTACCCTCTTACTACTCTCTAACTAACGGTACTACGTACCCTCTTACTACTCTCTAACTTACGGTACTACGTACCTCCTAACTAACTAACTAACTAACTCTAGGTACTACGTACCTTCTAACTGACTAACTCTAGGTACTACGTACCTTCTAACTAACTCCTAACTAACTAACTCTAATTTTTTTATTTTATTTTTATTTTATGTGTGGGAAGGGCGTCTCGCCCTCAATCCCACCCCCCTCAGTCCAAACTTGGACGACTAAACTACACTCTAACTCCACCCTAAGGTGCCCCTTCTAATAGACAGCATTTCCCTACAGCTCTCCTGTAGGTTTTTCTGTCTTTCGCACCTATCTTGCCACCTATCCGCACTTCTACCGATCGGACTCTTCCGTCCTCATCGGAATAAGTGCCTACGACTCTCGCCAACCGCCACTGGTTGTTGATGATAGTATCATCCGTAACGATTACGAGATCTCCCTCTCTTAACTCCCTATTCGACTTCCTCCACTTGCTTCTTTTGTGAAGCGTGGGTAGGTATTCCTCAACCCACCTCCTCCAATACTCTGCGCTTATTGCTTTAGCGACCTTCCAACTCTGGCAGGAGTGTATGTCATCTGGGTCTACACCCCGCATATCGATGGTCGCTGGCCTTTCCATTAGAAAATGGCTGGGTGTCAGCACATCTAATGACTCAGGGTCATCATTCTCCGGATATAGCGGTCTGCTATTAATGATACCCTCGCACTTCGCAAGCACTGTCCTCAAGACGTCCTCAGTGACCATGTGGGTGTTCATTAGCTTCGTCATGAGACGCTTGTAACTGCCCACCAGTCTCTCGACGCATCCTAGTGTATGTGGTGCATACGGCGTCCTTCTCTCCCACTTTACTTGTCGTCGTCTCATGGCCACCCTGACTTCCTCCCCTTCCAAGATGTCCAAGGCCTCTGCCATCTCGATCTCTGCTCCCACAAAGTTGGTTCTGCTGTCGGAGTACATTACTGCGATCGTCCCACCTTTGCGGTCTCTGAATCTTTCTAATGCATTAATAAATGCTGATGCGGTTGCATCTTGGGCGAGTTCTATCCCTACCGCCCGCGTGTTGTTACATACGAAGATAATACCGTAGCGTTTCTCCGTGTGCCGCATCACCTTGATCTTTATCGGCCCGAACATGTCCACACCGCAATGTGTAAATGGCGGGTCGTGCTGTCTTACTCTACTCGCTGGTAGTGGTGCCATCTCTTGTATGGCTCGCTCCTTCTTCGCTCGTCGGCAGGTCTGGCACTGCCCCACTACCGCTTTTACCTTCTTCCTCAACTGCTTGACCCAAAAGGTCCTCCTTATCTCCGTGAGAGTTCGGTTGGTGCCCCCGTGCAATATCGACTTGTGGGAGTCCCAGATAATCTGGTGGACTATTGGCGATCCTATGGGAATGATGATGGGTTTCGGTGGTACGACTATGCTGTTGTTGTATCCCACCCTAGAATTCTTTACTAGAATCCCGTCGTCATTAAGTTGTGGCGACAGCGTGATCAGCTCGCTGTCCCGTCGAAGGTGCTGTTGTTTACCGACGCATTCCACCTCGTCACCATAGTTCTTCCGTTGTTCATAGCGGATGACTGCCTTGGCCGCTCCTTCCAGATCTATGGTTGTCCTGATCTTCTTGTCTTTGCCAACTCCCGCGAGGAAATTCCCGAAGGCTCTCCAGTACACCACTGATTTATTGGTCTTATACCAACTAGAGCTGTAGCTGAGGAGTTTATCTGTCGGGTTATTGCACAGTTCTTCTGGTTTAGGTTGCACGTCCCTTATCTCCCTCACCATCTGGGAGTATATCTCTTCTCCCTCTGAATCTCCCTCTTCTCCTTCTGACACGACCTCTCCTGAGTCCGGGTCCACCTTTCTCATCGGCGGCCAGGCCTCCTTGTCGCTCAGAAACTGCGGCCCGTGTTGCCACAATCCTTCCTTTTTTAAGAAAGTGTGGCGTGCCACGCCCCTTGATAACAAGTCCGCTGGGTTCTCGTCCGTCGGGCAGTAGTGCCACCTTTCCAATTCTGTGGTCGCCCTTATCTCGTCCACCCTATTCGCGACGAATATTGGGTATCTCGTCCTTTCGTTATGTAGCCAACCAAGCACTACCATGGAGTCCGTCCAGTAGTGTGTCTCCACTATGTTGGGAATAGTATCCACTAGGTAGGCTGTGGCTCTAACTCCTAGTCTCGCAGCTGTCAATTCTAATTTGGGAACTGATGCTGAATCTGGCGGCGTTGACTTTGCTTTGCTAAAGGCCAGTCTGGGCTTGTGAGCCCCCTCTCATTGTACTAAATAAAGTGCCGCTCCGTACGCCTCCAACGACGCATCGGAGAACATGTGTAGGTCCAGATTCGTCATGTTCCCATCCGGGAAATACACTCGTGGCATGTTGTATGTTCCCATCTTCTCCAAATCTTCTGTCCACTTACACCACTGCTTCTTGATCTCCTCTGGTACCTCTACGTCCCACTCATCCTTCAATTTGTATACTCTCTTGAGTATCTGTTTCCCCGTGACTAATAGTGGGGATGCTAGACCTAGGGGATCGTATATCCTTGCTATATACGACACATAGCCCCTCTTCGTGTGGATGCCTGCGCCCTCCTGGCTCAGCTGGTACTTCAGTTCGTCTGTCTCTCTGTTCCACACGATTCCCAGTGCCTTCTGATGAGATTCTGTCCTCTTGTTCGCCATGTCCTGCCCTTTGGCTGTTGTGGGATTATCCATGGTCGATTCTGGTCTCTTGTCCTCTATCGCCTTGATAAATTCCTCCGAACTGGATTGGAATTTGGTCAGGTTAAAGCCGGATCCTTTTAGGATGTCGCGAACCTCGCGCCCTGTGTCCAGTATCTCCTTAACCGTATTTCCAGACTCCATTCCGTCATCTACGTAGAAGCCGCGTCGAATCATATCGATGGCCCTAGTGCTGTATCTATCCTCCTTCCCCTTTACTGTATCTCTCACTGCCATAGTCGTCGTAAATGAAGACGACTTGGCTCCCATGTTCTGTATTATCGACGGTTCTTCCTCGCCGTCGTACCATAAGAAGCGTTGACTGTCGCTATCTTCCTCCGTTACACGGACTTGGTTGAACATGCCTTCTATGTCACACGTGAAGGCGTGTTTCCCATTTCTAAATCTAAGTAGGACCTCTATCCCCGAGTTGTATATGTTTGGACCTTCTAGCAGATAGTCGTTTAAGCATTTTCTGTTGGTCTTTGCCGATGCGTCAACTACCATCCGCAGTTTACCTTTCTTTGGGTCTAAAGCCACGTGGAGTGGCAGGTAATATGTCCTGTCCGTGTTTGGTTCGTCGACCGGTAACTCCACGGCCCATCCTTTCTCGACGTACTTCTTAATTGTTCTGTGGATGTACTCATTCTTCTCGGGGCTCCGTTTTAGTGTTTGTTTCAGCTTGCGGAGCCTCGTGAGTACCATCCCTCTATTATCGGGCAGTGGTAACTTCGGTAGCTTCCATACCATTCCTATGGTGTACCGCCCCTCGTCGCACTTCATAGACTCCTCTACGCTCTGCTGAGCCTGTTTGTCTTCCACCGAGGTCCCGACCCCGGTCTCCTTTAATCCTTCAAAATCCTGTCTGAGCTGTCTTTTAAGCTGCTCCTCTGCTCTCTCATCACTCATTTCCTGCATAGTTCCCGCGAACATGCATCCTGATGTCTCCGACATCCTAAATGGTATCTTGCTCTTGATTGGGCCACTTAGCGTCCACCCGAATGGTGTCAGTATTGCCACCGGGTCACACTGCTTGTCTTCGCCGAAGACCGTTTGCATTCTTTCGTGGGCCGTTGGGCAGTCCATTCCCACTATGATGGATACCTTCCTAACGTCCACATCTGGGATTGAGAAGTCAATATCATCCAGAAATTTATATTGTTCGACCTCGATGTTGGTTGGCCGTCTGGCATTGATGTTTATTGACTCTATCACTTGGATGGGGTCGATGCTCGCCCCATAGTCGCATCCTGGTGCTATTGCTGCGATGGTGCACCGTCCGGTTCTCATCTCCAGGACCTCATCCTTGCTGGAGATGGTTGTTACCGCCATTCTACTTGGCCTCGTTCTCAATCCTATTTCTTCGGCCACCCAATCCTCGACTAATGTGAAGGCAGCTCCACTATCAACCAGCATTAGTGTTGTTACTGATCGATTGCCTTCTCCAATCACTCGCACGGGTACTACCCCAAGTAGCACCGTTCCTCTCTTCTTCGCCCCTACTGTGCTCGTTGCCATCGTTTGGCCTTTCCTTTGACCGAACTTGACCGGCGTCTCCTTGCATTGCCTAGCTCTATGTCCACTCATCACACATCGCGAGCAGATCTTATTCCTCGCCGCATAATCTACCTGATCTTCCCTAGGTAGCGCTTGCCAGTACCTGCAGTTCATGGTTTGATGAAGCGCATTTGTATGTAGCTGGCATTTGCTCTTTGGGTCGTAGCCCTCCTTATACAGTGCATCGCGTATCGCAGCTGCGTTTGTACCAAAGTCCCTACTATTCTTATTGTTTGGGTTCGGCCTACTGGACGTACTGGGGTTATATTTGTTCGTGTTGTTATTGTTCCCCTGTCCGTTCCATGGTGTGGTCTTACCTTCGGCTACCTGTGGACTTGCAGTCCCCTGCGTCGCTGCATATGGCAGTGATTGCCTGAGCTTCGGTAATGCGTTTGACGTATTGTGCTCTGGTTTCGGTCTATGGTAATCCGTCTTCGGTCCCTTTCCCAGGCTATCCTCGCTATAGACTGGGTCGGTTATTAGTTCAGCTTCGTAGTTTAAGAAGCTTGACATTTCTTCTAAACCCGGTTCCGCACCCTTCCTATCTCGAGTGGAGAAAGCGATTTTCCTCCACTTGTTGCGCAACCACATCGGTAGTGCCTGCGCTATCGTGGTGATGTTGTTGGACGCGTTGAGTTCGTATGGCGCGTCTAGCGTCTTTAACACGATTAGCGCCTTCTCGACCTTGTTCGCGAATGTCTTAATGCTAACGGGATTATCCTGTAGGCCACCCGATGTTATGCCTCTCAGGGTCTGCCTGATGATCTTGGCCGGGTGCCCGTATTCCCTGTCCAGTGCCCGCCATGCCGTTGTGAAGCCGCCCTCTATGCCCTGATATTGCCTCACGATGTCGTATGCTGGGCCTCCTGTGTATACTTGCAAATACTTTAGGCACTCCGCCTGCGTTAAGTTCTTTGTTAGTATTTCGTTACTATACATACGCCGAAACTGGAGATATTCTTCCGGCCTACTCCCATCGAATTTGAATGGTTCCACGGGTGGTAATTCGATCCTTGTTTTTAATGCATCGATCAATGTGGCCATCCCCATCGCCTGCGCTTCCAATGGATTCGATGGATGTTGTATAGTTCCTCCTGTTGGGTGCGGTCCGCCCGTCCTATTTTCTGCCTTTCTTTGGCTTGGGTATATCATTGGGGGTAACGGCCCCCTCCATATTTCTGTGTCACACGACCTATTTTCATCCAAGGGTCTCGTTGTTCTTGCTCCTATCGGGGTATATTGTTGATATTGCGATGGGGGAATGTCACCCTGTCCCCCCCCCCCCCCACCGGTATGTTTGGTATTGGGGTTGATGTTAATATATTGGGGCCCATGCATCTATCCGCAATAATTCCCCCCTCCCCTGGGTATATGTTATGTCCTTGCATGCTGTAGTCATACTGCTGTACTGGTACCGGTATAGGCCTATCAGCTTCTGGCCTACCTGCCGGTATGTACTCCGCGACTTCCGGGTTTAATTCCGTCGTCCGCGCTATCCTATCGCCTACATTATTCCTGTCAGCATGGCCTATGGTATGTGCAGTAAGGCCTACAGTATGTCCTACAGTCTGTATGTATTGCTCGGGATCGAAGTTTATTCTTCTCGAATAATCCTCCCCGCGGCTACCGTACTCTCGATCTGTAGGTATATCCCGTCGGAAAGTTTCTCTTCGACCCTCTCTACTACTCTCGTCTACGTGCCGGTACATCGCGTACCCCTCCCTCGACGCGTAACGCGTCTCGTTAGGTCGCGTCTCTCCGGGACGACGGCAATCTCCCGGAGTTCGACCCCACCGACTCTCCCTTTCCATCTCCACCACCGACGGCTCGCTATCCGTCCTCACTCTCCTGTCGTTCGCGGCGATACTTCTTCTGCTGTCTTCTCTTCTTCTCCTCTCAGTTACCCAATCTCGTGGCCCCCAATATTGCTTAACGGTTGACTTTGTGGGGTGTTAGCTTATTCAATTCCGCTAACACCCCACAAAGTCAACCGTTAAGCAATATTGGGGGCCATGAGATTGGGTAACCAATAACTCGTGTCACCCCAACAAGGTGGGAAGGAGAAACGCACAATAAGGGACAGGGGCCAAACCCCTAACAGAGGGAGAATAGCTGGAGTGAACGGGAACACTCCAAAGGGCGCCAACAGGGATATTAGCCAATCAGGGGGGGGGGGGGGGAAGCATCGGCTAGGTACTGTAGCAAGGCCAAACCGTGCAATATATTATTAGGTACCAGCAATCAGTTATTCAGTTATCTCAGTGTGTTGTTGGTGTTAGTTAGGTTAGTTTAGCTAGGGAAGTACCGGGACTTCAATCACTGTGACGGGATCCACGAAGGATCCCGATTTATCCGTTTGTCAATCTACGCGTCCCCGCCGTGTGTGAAAGGTAAAAGAGTTTGCATTGTTCGTCGTATATAATTTCCGGGTATAATAGATAGATATAAATAGTATGTTGTAATGTAGAGACTGAATGTTGATATGTGGAAGGCGGGATACGGTGATTGAAGTCCCTGTACTTCCCTAGCTAAACTAACCTAACTAACACCAATAACACACTGAGATAACTGAATAACTGATTGCTGGTACCTAATAATATATTGCACGGTTTGGCCTTGCTACAGTACCTAGCCGATGCTTCCCCCCCCCCCCTGATTGGCTAATATCCCTGTTGGCGCCCTTTGGAGTGTTCCCGTTCACTCCAGCTATTCTCCCTCTGTTAGGGGTTTGGCCCCTGACCCTTATTGTGCGTTTCTCCTTCCCACTTTGTTGGGGTGACACGAGTTATTGGTTACCCAATCTCGTGGCCCCCAATATTGCTTAACGGTTGACTTTGTGGGGTGTTAGCGGAATTGAATAAGCTAACAAAACCATTAAGGCCGCGGATCCCATAGACGCCATTGCATCACCTTTACATGTTTCTTACGGTGTCCGCTGTTTAAAAATTTGTAAAAAGCGGATCCCGTTCATACAATTCAATTTCCTGATTGTTGAACAGTAGTAAAATACCGGTACCTAAAATTCTCGAATACTGTAGTTAGCAGTGTCTCTGTTAGAACGTATTCACGGTGAAACGTCGGTGATATTCGTGAAGAATCGTCTTCCTACTGTTACGGCGAATCGAGATCCATCTATGGCAAATCTGAGGGTTCGGGGTAAGTCGTTACAGTTGCCCTTTCCGAAGCAGACGAAGTGAAGTCTAGAAGCCCTAATATGGAGAAGGTGGTACAACCTAGCTGACAAATAATGTATCTCGTAGGAACCTCAACGGGCTCGGGAAAAACAGGGAGGGAAAGAGTGTTGAGAAACACTAATATACAGCACAGCGTTTTACCGCGTTTTTTCCCATCTAAATGTCATTAAATGTTCTGCGTTGTTTACAATGTAAATGTCATTAAATGTTGTGCGTTTTTTCCAATGTAAATGTCATTAAATGTTTTGAGTTTTTTCCAATGTAAATGTCATTAAATGTTCTGCGTTTTTTCCAATGTAAATGTCATTAAATGTTCTGCGTTTTTTCCAATGTAAATGTCATTAAATGTTCTGCGTTTTTTCCAATGTAAATGTCATTAAATGTTCTGGGTTTTTTCCAATGTAAATGTCATTAAATGTTTTGAGTTTTTTCCAATGTAAATGTCATTAAATGTTCTGCGTTTTTTCCAATGTAAATGTCATTAAATGTTCTGCGTTTTTTCCAATGTAAATGTCATTAAATGTTCTGCGTTTTTTCCAATGTAAATGTCATTAAATGTTCTGCGTTTTTTCCAATGTAAATGTCATTAAATGTTCTGCGTTTTTTCCAATGTAAATGTCATTGAATGTTTTGAGTTTTTTCCAATGTAAATGTCATTAAATGTTCTGCGTTTTTTCCAATGTAAATGTCATTAAATGTTCTGCGTTTTTTCCAATGTAAATGTCATTAAATGTTTTGAGTTTTTTCCAATGTAAATGTCATTAAATGTTCTGCGTTTTTTCCAATGTAAATGTCATTAAATGTTTTGAGTTTTTTCCAATGTAAATGTCATTAAATGTTCTGCGTTTTTTCCAATGTAAATGTCATTAAATGTTCTGCGTTTTTTCCAATGTAAATGTCATTAAATGTTCTGCGTTTTTTCCAATGTAAATGTCATTAAATGTTTTGAGTTTTTTCCAATGTAAATGTCATTAAATGTTCTGCGTTTTTTCCAATGTAAATGTCATTAAATGTTTTGAGTTTTTTCCAATGTAAATGTCATTAAATGTTCTGCGTTTTTTCCAATGTAAATGTCATTAAATGTTTTGAGTTTTTTCCAATGTAAATGTCATTAAATGTTCTGCGTTGTTTACAATGTAAATGTCATTAAATGTTCTGCGTTCTTTCCAATGTAAATGTCATTAAATATTTTGAGGTTTTTCCATGGATTTTACTCAAATTGTTTGCAAACCATTTCTATTTCGATGATCTTTCAACACATCTAATACAATTTAAGAAATTACACCGAAAATAATTTCACATTTTCTGCAGGGAAAAAATTTAAACCAATGCATTCCTATAGGTTACTTTTTTCTCAAGGTCAAATGTTTCAATTTTTCCCGATTATGGCCTATATACGGGCTAACAATTAACAATTTAAGAATGAATGCTAAGCATGAAAAAATAAAGAGCGGCTTAGAAAGGCAACGTATGAATATTCAGTAAATCCTTTTAGACAGCATTACGAATAATAACAACATAGAAATTTAAATATTATGTATAGATTCATAAAATTGACCAAGTACTGTATATTCATACGATATTAGCTGGTCAGTTTTCTGGAGTGCCATAAAACCGAAGGGCTTTTTGACTCTTATTACTCATGTCAGGTTCACGTTGTTGTAGGGTTGTCTTTAGAATGGAATCAGGCTTGCATTGTTTCTGAGACCGGCTGTCATTGGCTGCTGCTTCTGTGGATATCAGCACTTCCTTTGGGTTCACTCGATTTATTGTAAGTCGTGAAAATGTCGTCAGTGATATTTTCACCGCACGCCGTAAGCTAAAACGCCATTTTGTTGGGTCCAACCCGCATTCCACTTCGCACACCACAAGTTGCAATAACTTTGACGTCAAACGAATCATGTTTAAACACCCTCCGAACAAACCCATGCAAATAATAAAGGCCATCGACGTTGCCTGGTGATCGCTAAAATCTGTCATCACAAAGAATATATTAAACAACTTCTCCAATATATTCCCTTTCAATATGTTTAACAATTTGTTATTATCAGTGTTGGTACCGGTACCGTTTCTGAGGATTCTAGCGTCCTGCAACACTTTCGAATTGCGGGCGTTTTCGGCGTGAACGCTGAGCAAATCGTCCGGTGCTGGGTGAGCCGATTCCGGATGGCTGTAAATCTGTGTGAATATTGGAGCGGCTAAATGTGGGACCCTCGACGGGGAGTTTGGGACGATACTCTGGAAGGTGTCGGAGGACTTAGCAACTAAGTAGTAATTATCGAATGTATAAACATCGTTGTTAATTAGGAAATTCATTGCAGATACATCTTTGCATTTTTCGATATATGTTGGTCGGATTAGCAGACTGCCGTCTGTATCTAACTGACTGACGGTTTTCTTATCGTTATGAACGTGTTCTATTAAAGGGCGGCTCATACACTCCCCTTTGTATTTAAGCGAATCGAGAATCTTGTAGTCGGTAACTTCGGTACAACTGTGACTCGTAATGAGACCATGGCTGAACTGACCAGACATGTTAGGGTGAACGAAGGTCTGTAACATCTCCCGCGGAAAGACCCTGGCTAGTGCAGTCCAAACGACGGCGTTGTCCCGCTGCCGTAAACAATCTTCGAAAATCGCATCCCCGTAAAGTTTGCTCAGATAACTGGTGATGTTAGAGGATAAAACGTCGAAGGCCTCTTGTATAGTTGGACTTTTAGGGTCAGGAGAGGCAAGGGCACGCGGCATAACGTATACAACATCATCTTTGTCTATCAGTGCTATTTGTTTCTTCTGATCAAGTTTAATCTCAGATAATATTTTGTCATCTCCTTCAACGACTTTTAAATATGAAGCGTGAATGTTCCACTTTAATTTTGGAATTTTCAGCCGCACAATTCTGCGATTTTTATTCCTGTTTTTGTCAAATAATTTGACCTCGTCATCAATAGGCCTATCTTCAGACATTAGATTGGCATGATCATCTATCTCTGTTGTAGTTACCAATGCTATAAATTCTTCTAATCCTTTCTTCTCGTAGGTATGACTATTTTTCGACTCCTTTTTATCCCAAACTATAATTTTCGAAGTGCCTTTCATTGTGATAATACAGCTGCTATGTTGATATTTACACCTGTTTTGGAAGATAATTCGAATGCCAAATAATGATGAAATTAGAAAAAATTTGACTTAGGGTCGCATTTATCTTTTCAAGGCCTTATGCTTATTCTTAACAAGGAGAGAGATTCTTAACAAGGGGGGGGGGGGGGGGGGGGGATCTCCTAAAGGGACATCTCGTAAATTTTTTCCTACTTAATAAGTAGGGGTCCCGAGTTAATAAGTCGGGATTCCGAGATAGTAACTCGAGATCCCGAGATAATAAGTCGGGATCCCGAGATAATTTGAACAACATTGGTTGGCTGTTGTGTTGGTTGGATGGGTTGTTTTTCGCGGGATTTTTAAAAGTTAGTCCCTATAATGTTAAATGATGGGCCTACGCAATGCAGTAATATTATTATATTACAGTATTATAGCCTACCCTACATGCCTACTTACACAGCAACTTTGTTTAGTGCATTACTGTTGTCTGAGACACAGACTGACAGTAATGGCCTATCTGACATGTAACTGTAAGCTTTTAAAAAGCCGCCAATCGAGCCAAACAAAACCCAGCCAATCAAATGTTGTACAAATTATCTCTGGATCCCTATGATCTATGTCGGGTGTCGGGATCCCGACTTATGTAGGGAAAAACATGGTGATATGTCCCTATAGGGGGTCCGATGCGCCCCAACTAGCCACTATAAAGCATTCGTGCCGAAACAAAACCTCTACTGACTCACTTACGGGGATCAAACCCACAACTTCTGGGGAGATGTGATTTCAAGCTGAAACCACTTCGCCGAGGCTGGACCTTCAATCATTTTGGTTGGGATGACTTGTAAAAAACCTGGTCTTTTCTCAAATTATTGCTAACTGAAAATCGTTGGCCTCAGACAGCAATTGAATTTCAAATATTCCATTGCAAGTGACAGTACAAACATGCCCACTGCACTGCTACTACAGAGCTACAGTATGTCAAACAAGCAACAACAATCCACTACAAACAGCTTACCCGCCGTTGTTTCCAAGAAGATAACCATGAATATTAGTTGAGACCACCCAACTAGGAGGGAAGGACACCGCGTGCGCTACGCGGATGCGACAGTATTTCTCTGACTCATTCCCATTTGTGTCTAGGCAATGGGGCGTCATAAAAACATTTCCCTTTAGATAGTCGGTGTCTTGGAAGGGGCGGCGGTTTGCACCAGTTCCGCACCATTTCTGGGTCCCGGTATGATGCTGTAATTGACCCGCTGTTTTATCACTGTAAAATTGAACAAAAAGACATTTAAGTTATACACCCTGTAATTGATATTATAATTAAACATACTGTACTCCAACACTACAATATAAGTTCAAATTACCGAAACAGAAATCATGATGACTATCTATCAATATTCTCCCGTGCTTAAAATAGTTATGATATTATAATTAAAGAAAGCATACTAATTCGAAAATGAGTATGAAATCAAAAAATTTCAGGAATGAAAACAAATAAGTTGTTCCATTTTCCAAAGAAGGGCAACCTAACAATCTATGGATCTTTTCGTGGAATCTCATTGATCTCGATTGCTGCCAAGTTATACCATAGAATTATTTTACATAATATCAGGGATCCTGTTGATAGACTGTTATGTAGGAACCAAAATGGCTTCCGTAAAGGTCGTAGGACCATGGAGTCTATTCTGGCACTTAGAAGGATAATCGAAGTCGAAGAGTTATCAATAAAGAAAGACAGACAATTGGCTGTTATCTTTGTTGACTTGTTTTAGACCTGCGATTCAGTCTCCGGGCCAAATATGTTCAGCAGCATACTTGCAGCATATGGGATTTCTAAGGAAATTATTGCAACTATCAGATCACTGTTCGATGGTTCCACCACATTTATACTGCTGATGGACACGGATCCATTCGAAGTACAGTATTATGGGGAGTCCTTCAGCGTGACACCATTCTTATTCATTATTGTGGTCTTAATAAAGATGGGGTGATGGTGACACCCCTTACTGGCACAAGAGTAGAGGAAATCCCACAAAGTACCTTACTGATCCTAGTCTCTGGTGATGACTTAGTAGGGGTACTGTCAGAATCACTAGAGGGAGCCTAAAGGCCCCTCTGCTCATTGGAGCAGGTTGCTTCTAGAGTTGTTCTACAGTATTTTTAAACTCCAAGAAGATCAACATTTTTACTGTGAACCTTGGCAGCCGTCAAGAAATGTCTCATCGAAAGTGCATAAGCTCCAAGGATGGCTTTCTTGAGCATGTGGATGACTTCTGCTACTTGGAATCATGGATCATGGATCCTGAAGATCTTCAGATACGTAAGGGGAAGGCATGGTCAACATTGAATAGATTGTCCAGGATTTGGAAGTCCCATAAAATACAACCGAATCGGTTATTTAGGGCACCAGTAGTACCAGTTTACTAATGTGGGAATCCATGCTGGGTTCTAAGTGCATATGACACCAAATATATCGTAATTGTATAGCACTTATACAAGAATGCTAGCCGGGTTCTTTGTATGAAGTACAATGAAAACAATCTCCAAATCAGACTCTTTACAACTTTGGAGGTGTCTCATTGGTTCACCAAGCTTGACACTTGAACAGAGCCACATCCGCTTTGCAGTACATTTCTTTCGCCGTGAGGACCAACCAGTTCATAATCTTGTACTTTGGCAGCCTCATAGAGTGCATAAGCATGATGGACAGCCCATGACTTTCTTGAGACACACCTTAAAGGACACTGGCCTTGAAGATGCAGTTGATCTAGCAAATGTCATGGGTGACAGGGAGTTGTGGCGGCGTAATTTTGTCGTCAAGCCGGAACAGCATATAATTAATATATATACTGTATAATGCAGCTGCAATGTAGTTTGTTGATAGTGGTACTGTAGTAGTTATTCGAAAATGCAGATCCAATCCATGTTTCTCTTCATTAAGTGGAATTAATTTAGGGAAACGCAATGAGAGTATAAAAGTAACAACAAGCGCGATAATCTTTAACTTCATATTAATATATTAAAGTACGTAAAAACAATGAAATAATTTCCCATGCATAATTTCTAAACGTATTGATCTTTACACAAAATCATCATCAGTAATAATGTACAAAATTTAGCCTAAATGTTGCATAATGCAAGGTTTGAATTTATAATGTTGGCGCCAAAAAAAAAAAACATAATAAAAAGACGATTCTAAGCTACTGTATAAATCGCTTAAAAAACTGTAAAAATATTTACTTTTATAGAAAGGGATGCGGTAGCTAATAATGTAGTAAATGTAAAAATCTAAAATTAATACTATCGATCGGTATGTATGAGTCACAAATCTGTGTATAGGTTCATGTTAGTGATGTGTGCGTTGTGTTTGATTAGGATAAACAAACTGTATCTATATTAGTGTGTGATAATTATAGAAGTTCTAGAGATATCGATTTAACTTTAGTATTTAAAGTGGGTTTCACCACGCGAATTAGTATGTCTTCTTTGATATGAGATTCGAATTGAGTGTTAGAAGTAGCAAATATAATAAAGTTTTTAGTATCGGTTGGGTGGTCCTCTCCTCAGTAAGTGAATGTTCTAGAACGGCGGAGTAATTAACTGGGTTTACACGTTTGCCAATTAGAGGAGATGTTGCTGTATGTTCACCGATGCGGGCATAAAAGTGTCGGGTAGTAAGTTTCACCGACATAGGAAGCTGGGCAGCTTCCACATTTGTATAAATATACTATATTGGACTGCAAGTGAGTCGGCATCTTATCCTAAGCTGAAAACATGCGACCAATCCTAAACGCCGGTTTAAACAGTACTTTTAGATCTGCGTATGGAAGGGAGATTTTAAATAGTTTGAGGAGTCGATTTTTAATGAGAGTAGAGTGGGTGCCATTGAAGAGTAGTACGATGACGAATTGGAGTTTGTTGCAAGTTTGTGTGGGAGGTTTATTGTTACGGAAGAAAACTAAACAAACGCGGTTTAACTGGGACCGAGCAACGCCCCAACAGTTGTCAGATTATAACCAGAGTGTTAGTACCAAGTTAGAAGAGTTCTGGGCAACACAACATGCTAGCGCAACCTGGGAGGAGGCCAACTTGGAACCAGCGGCAGTCCAGCTTGAACAAATATTTCTCACAGCTTCATTAGAACATATACCAATAAAAAAGAACAGGCGCCAAGGACACCAGCACCGAATAAAATCTGCCAATTTGGCCCAGCGGTCAAGGCAAACAAAACAGCTACACTCACTGTGGAAAAGAGCAGCACCTGACTGCGTCTTAAGTACAAAGTTAGAGGAATCATATAAGGAGTCCAAACGTGGGATCAGGCGACTCAAGAACTGGCTCCTCCGCAATAAAGAAACTCAAGAAGTGGAAAAAATCACTCAGCTGGAAAAGAAGGATCCACGAAATTTCTGGAGGAATATCAACCCAAGGGCCATGATTAGCCCGAATAAGGATGTCGAAGAGAAACTAATTAAACAATATCAAGAAGCAGCACAGGCAGATGCAAACGAAAATCTTACACGGGAAGTGGAGCATAATATATCAGTGGCGTGCCAGCACAGTAACATTCCTTCGGTGTCCAAAGCTACAGTACGGAGGGCTATCCTAGCCATATCCCCAGGGAAAGCGCCAGATTTTGGATCTTTAGTAATAGAGCACATACTCCTAGTAAGTCTGGACATTGCTACAGACACAATAGCCATGCTATTGAATGCCTGTCTCAGACTGGGCAAGGTCCCCTCTTGCTTTGGCAGGACTGTAGTCACGAACATTTTCAAAGGAAAACAAAGGGATCCACTAAAAACCAACTCATTCAGGCCTATCGCCTCTATAAGCATTCTTTCCAAAGTGTTTGAGGCTGTGATTCTGTCAGAATACCTCATGGCACTTCCTAAACCCCGCTCGCAATTCGCCTATAGGAAAAGGTTGGGTACAGATATTGCACTAGCAGTAATCATGGAACAATTGGAGATGCAACGGGAAAATGGGAGGAATTCAATCCTGTGCAAGCTGGACATCAAGTCAGCATTCGACAGTGTCGAATTTCATGTTCTCCATGACAAGCTACTGGAAGTATTAAATCCCCATATCTGTGCAGTCCTGCTTGACTACTATAGGAAAACAATGATTCATCTGAAATTTGGGGAGTTGGTTGAGTCCATTGGAATCAAGTTGACTCGTGGCCTCAAGCAAGGTTCATTAATCTCACCTGTACTATTCACCTTCTATATCGGATTCTTACCAGATAAACTGAAGGAATCGGGATTCGGTCCAGGAAAACTGGCATCATACTCTCATCTCTTTTGTTACGCGGATGATCTATTTTTAACCGGGGAGTCAGTTAAGGATCTAGAAGATATGATAGTGATAATCTCTCGTGAACTCGCACGTGTGGGTCTATCTGTGGAAGGCTCAAAGACAGAATGGACTTATATCCTAGGATCTGGACGTAATGGTCAGGGGATTCCATGTTTTCTTAAAATAAATGGTGTACTTATACAGCCAACAAAGTCATTATCATTCCTTGGCGTCTCACTAAATATACAAAGGACCGCAGTATTGAAGGAACTCAAACGATATCTAACAATAATCTCAGAGACCTTCCACCAGAAGGGTTGGACCGCAAGGAGAATAAACCCGAGCACACTCTTCGCTCTATGGAACACAGCGGCGGTCCCATCGCTACTGTACAAGATGAGATTCCTGGTGGGACGGCTAACTGACAAGGAACTGCGCGAACTTGACATTTCCTATAGGAAGGTGCTGCGTGGACTGATGCACGTAAGCTGTTACGTGCCAAATGCTGTTTTGCACAAGATTACTAACACAACTCCAATCTCCGCTGTGATCGCTTATGACAACATGTGCTGCTTGCAACGTGCCTGCAATGGTCCGAATGCCACAGAATGTAACTTTCTTGTCTGTCGATACCTTTCTCACTCAACAATTAAATCCCATGGTGGTCTGAGCTCTTGTCAGCAAACTTGCAGCTCCCTGTATCCACTTCCAAGCGTAAGGTCTCTCTGCACGGCCAGGTATGACAGGAGACAACTTAGGACACGGGTCGAGTCGGGATCACTTACAATCCCAGAATTGGGTGGGGTGAATTTCATTCAAAACTGCTTTAGGTGCAATGTTCCCTTTAGTACCAAAAGAAGGCGGATCCAGCAATACTTTGACCGATAATTCGCTTTGTCTGACTATGATTTTATTTGGATTCTATCAATCTTAATCCATATCATATATATAATAATATCAATCCCTATATCATCAATACATATACATAATATCAATCCATATTCTAATCACATACTTTATATTTTTAGCCAGCTGTTTTTATTGTGCATTTGCGTGCATTTTTATTTACATTTACCCGGTATTGTCGCCTCGTGCGAATTAAATCAAATGATGATATTAGTTGATCTGGTATAGTTACAATTATACTACAGTATGCTTATTGTATATGTTTATTATATACTTTGGTATCTTAGTCACTCTTGCAGTAGGCGTACTCCACATAAGCAGCTGATGGGAAATTCAATAAAATCAATAAGGACCAGCTACTGTATCTTTCTTTTTAATATAGTATATTTAAACAATAATTTTATTTAAAGCACTTATTTTCAAAACCACTATAAGGTCTTTCGTTTAATCGATTTTACTTATTGCTATTTTACTGCAGAATTTGTCTTGAACACTCTATCATATACCTTACCCCGGCTGGGGGTGTATCTTTAAATATATATATATCTCTCTACAATTGTGCAATATTTAACTGGATTATTTCACACATGTGTAATTAATGCGTGCACATTTTTTATCATGTTTCTTATTTTGTCGCTACATGCGAATTAAACAAAGAAATGAAAAAAATGAATGTTATTCATATTATTTAGTAATTGTTCGGTGGCACCATTGAGTATGCTCTTTGGATAACCGTTGTTTTGAAACTTCTTGTGTAATTCTAAAAGGTTTCTGTGGAAAATTAACATGTTTGTACAAATGCGATACAGCCTATGTGAGTGTACAGTATAGACGAGAGTAAATTTATAAGAAAACTGATGAAAGCTGTGAAAGCTAGTATGCAATCCTGTATTTATGGGTTTATGGTAAATGGTTGTGGTGATAGATAAATTATTGTTGATAGTAACAAGAACTTCCAAGAAAGGTATTTTAGAATCGGTTTCGTGTTCACATATGAAAGTTATATTAGGGTGCTGTTTGTTGAGGTAGTCTAAAAATAGTAACGATTGTTCCTTAGAATCAAAGATCATGAAACAATCATTAATGTATCTTCTATATAATGTGGGTTTATTTGACGAAGGACAGTTGTTTATCCAGTTAGTTTCGTGGTAGGCCAAAAAGGCCTTGGCTAGTGCCGCTCATAGTGGTGAACACATAGCAACTACATCAATTACTGTAGCTTAAAAAGTTTGTTATTATAAATGAATGTTTCATCATTAACCTTGTATTCAAGCAACCAACGGAGTTGTTGTGTCATCGTCGGTGGGAAATAATTGTTTAATGATAATGTCTCTATGGTTTCATCGAGCGGGATGTTAGTAAATAAAGATTTAACATAAAAAATGCAAATGTGCATTCTTGTTAAATTTGAGTTTAGATAGAGCGTCAGTGAAGGAGAATGTGTCTGTGAGCGTGTGCGTGGGCGTGTAAGGGCTGGTAACGGCAGCTCAAAACGGCAGCTCAAAACCAAAACCTAGTAAATCTTTTAAATTTTCGAGATAATCGAAATCGCGTTTAAAGTTTTTGGACTTTAAATTTGCTTTATATTTTGATGAGATTTGATGAGTTATAATTTTGGGTACATTTAAATGCATACTATCACTATCTAGTAAAAATTCACAAACTCCATAAAAACACTATTCGCTAGTAAACTACGCACTAACTTCGGCTAGAGTTCCGTATGCAGTCGCATTTGATATTTTGATATTAATTAATGAAATTATGTACAGGTACTTTTTGCATAGTAATATCACCACTGACATCATTGCAACATTTTTCAAAAGAAATATTGTGTTATAGAACTTTAGCTAATCGACTAGCTGGTAATTTTTAAAAACAAGATTTATTAAATATTAACATTTTGTACTAGCTAGATTTTGCTAATTTTTTTAAATGATTATACAGTAGAACACCAGAAGACCTGATGGCTATCAATTTTGAAAAATATTTTTGTTCTTGAACACAATTTTTATTTTTTATACTAGCTAGTTTTTTCTACTTTATTTAGGCTAGATTTCCGTATAGCACTGCATTTTTAATATATAATTGTTACTATGGCAACGTTGAAGAGTTATAGAACAATAGAAAAGTATTATATACCGGTACTATTCTAGAACATAAATAAACTAAAAAATCTAATGTTCTAGAACATATGGTTACTTTAAAAAATATACCTTGATTTCTTATTACCGGTAGCAAATGTTCTGAAATTAGCTATTATTTTCTTCTAGAACACAATATTTTTTTGAGAAATTTCTGTGAGGAAGTCAATGATGGTAATTTAGTTATACTGTAGTAGGGTTATACAGTAGTTTAGGTAATTTAAAATAGTCATAATATATGCCTATATATTTCATAAAATGTTTTTAGAAAATGCGACTCCATACGGAACTGCTCCCCTAACTTCCAAAAAAATCTACTAAGGTTCTAAAACATCCACCATTGCCACAAAAACACTAAAACACACAAAATAATTAATGGTTAAAAAAAATGAGGCAGGGGATATTGACAGGGCGAAGTAGTACAACATGGCCCCCTTGCAGGGCTAAATCGCGATCTCTGGAAAATCACATTCGGATTCAAGGGAACAGATTAAACCACGACACCGAGGAGGTAGTAGCTGCTTACCTATAGGTCGGAGCGTCCACGCACTTTCTATGGTTGTTCTGGAAGCGGTTCTTGTCCTCCCACTCGTTTGTGTCGTCGACCGGGCATCGCTTCTCTCGGTACCACGTTCTGCACTCTTCCACCCCTGGCGTCCGCAATATGTATTGGAAACATGTCTCATTTAAATTCCCGGCCCTGTATACTTGCCGCATTAGGTAACATTCCGCGACCTTAAACCGGTAGAGGGTTTCTGTTCGAACGTAGATCGATACTTTTACTTCGTTCTCGGTTGGTTGCCTAGGATACACGCACTCCGGAGGCGGCGCCAAATCAAATACAGCGCTTGGAACTCTCTTATCGCAAAAATATAATGCCGGTATAGGTTTTTTGTTACTTTCGAGATTCTGGGAACGGTCACTAGAATGTTTTGGGCAAAACCACACCAAAGTTTTTATACTGCTGTAGCTAGTTTTGGATAGTTATTAATTCGAATTTAGATTTCCGTAAAGCACTAAATTTTTAA